>JAOEHT020406393.1:0-17384 GCA_025448195.2 Parazoanthus atlanticus | reverse complement strand
ATTTTTAGATTTTTTGCTCTAAACAGACGGAAGAGAAGTTTATTCAACCAAATATTTGTGTTTGAAAAGAAATGACTACATATTTGACCGCATGAAAGCGGTTAAACTTTAAAAAAGCAAAACCGGTTACCCTGGCAATGACGAAAAACCCTTACATTTTTGTTGTTGTTGACGGTACAACCACACAAAAATTGGCAGAAATACTTATGTGATACTACAAAACATATCTAATGGCAAAAATCAGTTTTTCATTCAGAAACACGCTAGGAGTCGCGTTAATTTCCAAAATGCATAAACTCCCAAAATGCATTGCTGTCAGCACAACTTAAACCACAATTCACGAAAATGACTATAAATGGAAACTAAGGAAGGCAACACAATTAGTGACTAAGCTGATTAACAGGTTAAGAACACTCCAACCCTGGTCAGGAATACGAAGTCGAAAATGCTGTCTACACCATTAAAATTAACGAAATTGGAAGACCTTTAAATACCTAACTAAGCAACTTATTTCAATCTTGTTATATATATAATCCTATTTATTTCCTCAGTTTGATTTCTTGTTATTTACGTTCACATTGTTCTATTATATATTTGCACCTTGTAACTATTTTTGCAAAATTTGAAATGAAAAAATATATATAAAAGAAAAGAAAATAGAAAAATGTTTTGTCTTTTTCGCTAATTATGCTAAAATAAATTCTTTAGAAACTTAAACCATTGTTTGTGACGTCTTATTCTCACAATGATTTCATATTTATATAGGTATAATGAATAATATATTATAGCGACGTCATGTTTATACAGTTGGAGTGCAGCATTAACGTAATATTTGCGAGCTAATAAAACCTTTTCCAGACATGTCCGTTAAAAATGAGGGTCATGAAGCAAGAAACAATCTACGAGATATAAAACCCCTATCCTATGACGTCATTATGACTTTATACCTAATATGTGGAGACTACTGAAAACCCCAAATTAAGTAGACTAATGATACTTAACAACTGTGCAAAATTTCAGAAAGTCAGGAATTTAAATTCACCTTAGCATCAATCTTTTCATTCACTTCCGTGCCATGTTAATGTCCCATGCCCGAAAAATATGCCCATGCACTCCCTCCCTCTCCCCATAAGTCCTCATTAGAACAACTTCACTGGTTACATATTGGTATCTGCGCACGAAACATAAACAGAATAAATATAACTTTGCACTGAAACAGATTCAAGAAACATAACTGGCTGCGTCGAGTACGAACTGAACCACGAACCATGCACGACGTATAGATAATAAAATTAGACTATATATACCCCAAGAGAAAATCAAACTGAACGAACCACACTCGGTCACCTGTCACGCAAACGAGCAAGTGCCACTCCTCGGAAAGCATACGATAGGTCGTGCATTAAATAATAACTCCAAAAACGTAATTTTAAACTTACTTACAATAAACAAAAAAATAAAATTTCTTTCAAAAATTAAAATTTCTTTCAAAAATAGCAATCCTAAAACATTTCTTCCTTGCAGTTATCTCCAAATAATCTCAAAAAATTCGTACATCTTCGTCAACTGCGGAACTCAGGGGTGTATGATTCAAATTCAAATTTTGATCCATGAAATTCAACCGGATAAGTCATCAAAAATGTGGTAATCACGTGGAACAAAAAATGGCTGAAATTGATCAAAGGGATAAGTGCGTCTCAACGAAAAATTGCTAAAAATGTGATTTGAACCAGGACAACCTAATCAATAAGCAGACCAACTAACCACTGATGTAGATCGCACCGAGAGGCGAGCAATAATCAAACCTCGACAACAACAACAACAATAACAACAGCAACATGCACATACATAGTTGCAGTCAAAAATTGTTAAAGACATATTAATAATTGAAAGAGAGATAGGTGCTGGTTTCTTGAAATAACCATAGGGGTTAAACGGGCCGAGTAACCAGATTTATCGGTTAATTGAATTTAGTTGATCGAAAGAAGAAGAGGCGGAAAAAACTAAAAATCTTTATACGTTATAAGTAAAAAATCCCAAATGGACATAAAACCAATTCATTTTAGTCAAAATTATAGGTACTCTAAGATGGGCAGCAGAAAGTTTTTTGCTTTAAAATGAAATTGTTTTTTGGCTTTGCATGTCTTAAGGGTAATATTTTAGAGTCTGCATTAAGTGGATTTCATACTTGAACTCCTGAAAATCCTGTGCTAAAGATGCCATAATTAGTTCTTGCTTCTTAAGACATTCCGAACAATTGGTAGTTGACCAAAGACACTCATGTGCTAAGACAAATCTAAAATGCCCCTAGCATGACTGAAACCCACCACCAGACAGGTGGTTAACTGCTACGTGAAAGAAAAACACAGACTTAATGCCCCGAGCAAGAATCGAACCGGCACTAAACAGTGCGACCAGTCACTGGCAGGTAATTAATATCCACCGTCCAACCATTCGAATTTGCAGTGAGTTGGTAAAATTGTGACTCTACAACCAGCTGTAAAATCCTGCTATATCAATGGCTAGAAGACAACCCATCAGGGTGTCGTGGGGTCAATTCCTAATTGAAGAAGCAATTTGTTTTTCTTTCACTTGTTTCTCCTAGATATAGGTAAGATAATAACAGAACTATTTCCACGGCATGCAGCTTGACGGCTGATACCCTCAGGGGCTTGCATGGCTGCAGCCAAATATAGTTACAATTACAACGATAAACGTTCAGAAGGACAAAGTTTCGCTTTAAAACTGAAAATATTAAAATTGATAATAGTCAAAGAATCTCGCCTCGTCTCCCATCAGTGCATTAAAAAGTATTCTGAAAGAAACATTTTTTTCTGGTTGGAAAAGTTTTCGCATTGGTTCGGACTCATGCTGCCTCAAAATGCATGTGACTGTAAAAAACTTACAAACGTTTACAATGTACGCCGAGATGTTTAGATTTTATGATGGCCAAACTTTCTGGCCACTCTGGCCACTTTTCGGCAATTGGATTGTCAAGAGCTTTAACACTCTTAAAATGTTCTTACATCTTAATTTGGTGGATATTTTTAATAGTGATATTTTCCATTATAATAGGGTATTACAGTAAACGTGTTCATTGATCTTTGCCATGCCAAAAGTGAGGTAGTGTTTTATCAGCGCTATCGACGTTTTGTTTACTACATTGTATACACGTTATGTTTAGTTACAGCTAGCCTAGACTTTGTAGTTTTTGCCAAACGCTGGTCATAATGCTGAACATTACTTTACAGTCAAATAATAATTTCTTCCAATTTCTATAAAACTAAAAGTTTCTTACTTATCCTCTGCTTCAGTGTGTTCTTAAAATGTTCTCAAATTTTTTTATTTTTATTCCAAAAATAGATTGTATCCGTTTTACTCATTCACAAGATTTCCTAAAATCGAATATATCTCCAGTTTACCCCTCTCTTTCTCTGTCTCTGTCTTTGTCGTTTAACTGTTTCTTTCTTTGCACTGCAAGTTGTCATGGTTCCCTTTACCTCATGGACCATAGTCGTAGCGCTAGCATTATAGTGCTATGTCCTCGCATGCACTAATCATACCCCTACCCTACCCTACTCATAAAACACCCTACTCCATCTCATATCTACCCTAC
The DNA here is from genome assembly GCA_025448195.2 of Parazoanthus atlanticus. Lineage (NCBI taxonomy): Eukaryota > Metazoa > Cnidaria > Anthozoa > Zoantharia > Parazoanthidae > Parazoanthus > Parazoanthus atlanticus. The sequence continues at coordinate 13,768 of JAOEHT020406393.1, read as the reverse complement.
CGTAGATCATAGTCCTAGCGCAAGCCATACTCCTATCCTACCCAGCTCTCTGACCGTTGTCCTTGTACTCTGACTGTATATGCATGCAAGCGTTTTTATAAGAACTAGATAGTTTTGGTCAATTGTATTGTACTATCGCGAATTCAGTTGACACTTTGCTTGAAGAGAGAGATATAATGTTGTACTTACTGCTCGTGATTGGTTCATTTTTTATCGATAAGTTTGCAACTGGAATGGGTTTTCACCGACGAGCGAGCTTCTTTCTACAATACAATAAAAAATACTAAAAACTACAAACACAACACAACTTTAACAAGACCTATCAAAGTTGAATTAATACAAACACGCACAACTCAGACATTTTCTTTGTGACTTCCTGGCGAATATTTAAAAACGTCTGATGCAGCGATATGAGCCGTCGCATCATCTTTTGTACATTTATAAGAAAGGCTAAAAAATCGCGATACAAAACGTATAACGATTTTGAGACGTAAATACCACTTTATATTGACGGCGTTGGTTGAAAACATATTCTTTATATTGGCTTTCGTCGCTTCGCGACTCCGGCTAATACGGTACATATTTTCTCCCAACTAGCCGTCAAAATCGCAACAAGTTTATGCTATCACTATATCACTGTCATTAACAATATCACTATCACTATATTACTACGCTATCATCATCACCATCATTATTATTTTTATTAGATATTATCATTTTCATTCTTATTATTATTACAATTATCATTATCATTAATATCATCTTCTTCATCATTATCAGCAGCATCATCATCAATATTATCATGATCATCATCACTATCATTTATTATCACTTTTACTATCACTATCACTATCATTATAATTAGATATTGTTACATCGCAATCATCATCACCACTACCATTATGATAAACACCATTACTATATCACTATCATTATCATTAGATATTATTATTATCATCATCATTACCATTATCATCATCATTATCATCATCATTATCATTTATTATCACTTTTAATATCACTGTCACTATCATTATAATTAGATATTGTCACTATCATTATCACAATCATCACTATCACTATCTTTGTTATCATTTTCATCATTATCAGTTATCGCTATCGTTGTCAATCATTGTCGCTGTTATTGCCAGCGCCATGCCTTTATCATTGTCATGACACAAATGTAATTTCTGCTGTAAAATAATTTTGAATCATTGTCATGTACGTACTGTTTTATTGCTAATGCAGTCATAAGTTTCTTAAATCCATTTTTATAGTTTTAAACCTTGCACCTTGTTTTTGGTTTTGTTCTTAACATTTTTAACCCTTTCACAACCAAAATTGCCAAATGCTGTATTCAGCTAAATTATCGTTATTTGTCTCCAAACATTCCTAATTTAATAACTTGGGCGAATTTTGTATTTTGGGATGGATTATCAATTGCTTTATTGTCACAACCAATCAACTTATTTGTGATTTTGATATTGTTAGGAGAAGATAGATGGTATAAACTTGATGGGAGTGAAAGGGTTAAAGGAAAATTCCAGCCTCGGGGTTCTCAAAAAGGTTATTCTTTGAAGAAAAAAACTCATACGCATTATGCATTGTCTAGTTCAAAACGAAATAATTTGTGAACTAAATTCTTACTTTCTTCAAAGAGATTTGTGAAAGTTGGAGACTATTTCAAATTGCTTAGTGGTTCTTAGAAGCCTTTTACGTTATGCAAATAAGTTTTCCAGTATTTTAATTTAATTGCTGACAAAGTTAAATGTTACACCAGTTAAAGGAACCTTTATGAGTCCAGCGCAGTACTACAATTATGACGAGGGCTTTTTTCTCTGTTTTTGCCAATATCCGGCGTTCAGGCTTTTAGTCCAGTCAATGGTTAATTAATTGGAGATTGTATTACAAATAGAAAAGTTAAATAAATGCATGGTCACAACTCATTCAAGACAGATCATTTAGTTATTAAATTTAAAGCTGGACTAAATTGTGTAGCACCGAAGACAGCGAGACTAGAGTGGCTTTCTTGTCTCTTTCTGCTAATATCATTAAGGTTGTAAATTTTTTTAGGTGCAGGATTAGTTGCAGCTCGTACGGTCACAACTCATCTGTGAAAGAAGAAGACCACTAAAACGGCGAAGCACAAAATCTAAAGTATTAAGGCAGCGCAATCAACAAGAAGTCAGTTGACCTGCGTACTTCATCAAATCAACAAGCTGTCAGCCATGACTGACTCGACCATTTGCAGGTCTTCTTCCATCTAGTAATTACAATACCTATTTCAGATTTGTTTTGTATTTCTATACAAAGCCTCATGATATGGATTTCTTTCGATGATTACTTTTGTCTGCACCTTGATCTGACTGGCCCATCTTGATGCCTTATCTGTTCGCTCACGCGGAGCTGTTAATGTGAATTACTGGTACGGCACTGAGTTGACAACTGTGAACTTTTCAACAAACGTAAATAAATCTGCAACGAAATATGATTTCTTTCGCGCACTTTAATAGCAATAGACTGACATGTCACTTTTCAAAAACATTTATTATAAATGCCTTTGGCTCTTTCGCCGTTACTATGCCATACGGTACAATTTTGCCCGGTGATGGTAACCTAAATTTCACAAAAGCTTTAATTTTGGCCGAGACTGTGAACACAAGGAATAGATGCATTGGGCACACAACTTTCCAAGTTAATCCTTGATTATTTTGCTTAGAGTGAATAAACCACTCATGCTGGTTTTCTATGGAGTCTATACAAGATATCAACGAGATTCGACTGTTGACTATTGGCCTCTAAAATGGAACCAAATGGTGGAGATTATTTCTTCCAAGAGCATTTTCCTGCTCAGTTTCAGTCTACAATTGATTAAACTTCGTGTATCTTGATAACTTCGGGGAAAAAATACAAAAGCAAAACGCTTCATCTTTCTTTTAAGCCATCTACAAACGGGAGGAATGCATTTAAAATGAATTTCTAAAACATATATTTTTATTTCAATATTTATCTTTCTTTATATAAAAAAACTATCATCGTAGATGGAAAATGTAACCTCAATCCAACCGGAAATTATGGTTGCAGTCACCTCCCAGCTGCTTGTGAACCGGAAGTCTAAAGATCAGTGTAATTCATATCATCTCTAATACCTCTATGACGAGTAACAGACACGTGAGCCTGCTGACACCACATGGAACAATAATTCTCGCTATGAAACAGATGTTGGTGATTTGCAGTTAAAAATTGAAAATCCGTGAAAGAGCCGACGCCAATCCCGCAGTTAAAGGAAGTGTATAAAGCTCTTTTCGCTGCGAATAGAGGTGACTGTTCTTTTGAACGCAGGGTTTGATTGCTCTGGTGTCAAACTCTTATCGCCTTGAGTCAGACATTAAGCCTTTTCTAAATTAATGATTTCTGATCTGATAAATTAAACAGATTTGTCTTGCCCAATTCTCCCAATCTGAAGACAGTTCGCTTAAAATACTCACAAACAAAGGGATGTCTGAATGTTATTGGACAACCCAAGATTAAAATATTATTTGCCTTGCGATATGACCTATGTGTGTTCCGCTTCATGTATGGTCCCGTAACGACATTTCTTTCGATGCAGACCTTTTATCTCAAATCGATTTTATATTATTGTTAAGCAAACACGTCCCGCGGTGTGATGACCGTACTAGAGGGAATAATTCCATTCTCTTTATACTTCTTAAGGTCGTCACTCGGTCTACGGTGACTGCATAATGAGATCCCCACTAACTTTAGTTGATAAACAAACGTTTTGCTCCAGAATTAGAAACTAAGAAAGGTAATGAACCGAGTAACGGTACTCAACTTCAATTTATTCCGTGACTTTTCAGATAAGATCTCATTCATATTAAGGCGGGGCTGAGGAATTAGCTGCTTAAAAGCGCCTGTCGTCAGCTTTCCAGCTAAACATCTTGCAGAAACTTGGCCTGAAAAAACTTTCAATGTAATAAAACATCAGAGATTTCGCTTTGAATTGTATTCAGTGGTTTACAAGGGACTCTCTGCTGCGTGGGACTAATTTACTAATTATTTTCGTCTTAATCTTTGTCGATTGTTTTGGGTTCGTATGGAACTGCGATCTAAGTTAAGGCTGATACACGTAGCTGCCAATTTACCACGTGAGAGACATTATCTCTGTAACGTGAAATGACAAAAAAAATTTACCATGTCTCCATATCTAATAATTTCGTCTCCGGTAAATTATTTGGCGACCTAATGTGAAGGTGAATATTGATATTTCGCCCCCCAGAAAGCCTTCTCAATGGGCTTTGCTTGCCGCATGCACATTTGAAGTTTAGTTGGAAGCTAGATTTCACTGTTCAACTGCTTCATTTGGGGATGATACCCAAAGCACGGTAAAAAAGCACAGTGAACCAACCCAACCACGCTCTTCTATTTCCTCTGGCTGGGCGTGATTGCAAATAAAAGGTAGTTGGACAGAACGTTGCGAGCTAAGCCACCGGCCGAAAACAAAAGACAAGAAGAGAGCCTCATGTGCAAATGGTGAACAAATCCACTCTGGAGGTTACCCATTACTGCGCAAGCGCCAGCTCATTCTACCGTTGAGTGATTGGTCAGTTAAACTGTTACCAAAACATATCAAGCAAGAAGCCAATCAAGTGTTACTATAATCGTCAAGCTGTGCCCTCAGCAAAGAACACGGATGCAGATCGTAGGATATCTAACCGATCTATAAAGAAACACTTGGTTGCAATCTGTTGACATTGAACTCCCGGTAGTTCTACTTAACGGAAGACAGACAGAGGCAGTGAGAGAAGAGCCATCGCTACTGGTCAAGCAGCGTTCCTGTCCGTTCATGGATAATTTATCGATGTATCAAGCTTCTCTTGCACATCCGCCAGTCGGCGATTATTTTGATGCCGGGAAAGAGACTTCACTAGGGAGAACTAATCCCTTTATGGACGCTAATCCAACTATCATTTCTCGCAGCACACTTAACCTAGCAGCACATCGCCTACCAGAGACCATGGTTGATACTAAGCCAATACTGACAAGTCAGCAGAACAGCTATGGCTTTCCTGTGCCGCACTCTGAAGTTGGAGCGGGGAGATCGTCATGTACAGCTCAGAACTACTCCGAACGACAGCTGTTCCGACACCCAGAACACAGCCACGGCCATCATTCCGCAGGATCCTCCTCGCTCCCACATGGCCCTCACTCACTTTACGACCCCATGCCAATGCCGGCTGGGTCCTCCAGATATCCTCAATGCCGCGCTATGGAATCCGCTATGCATTCTTCAAACTATGGCCAGCTTTCCCTTCACCAGTCAAAACCAGACGTAAAGCCTCTTCACCGAAATTTCTATCCAACAGCCGTGGCTATGGGCCCAGACACCGAGCCTGCTCAGAGAGCATTTCGCTTCCCAGTTGGTCCACAGAACGATGTATTCCCTCGCATGCCCGACATATACACAGCACAAGCAGCTTATGGTTATGAGCACCACCGACCGCCCTTGGCTCACTCGTACTTCCCTTGGCCGCCAAGCCAACCCACCAACAAAATCATGACATGCGAGTGGGTCGATCAGCTACAGTACAGCAAGAGCAAAGTCTGTGGCAAACAGTTCACAGCTATGCACGAGATCGTACGGCACTTGAACGATGACCATGTGAGCCAGAACGAATCTCCTCTGCACGTCTGTCACTGGAAGAACTGCACAAGAAACGGGTTGCCTTTCAAAGCAAAGTACAAACTCGTTAACCACATACGAGTACACACAGGAGAAAAACCTTTCCCCTGTCCCTTCCCCGGCTGTGGAAAGCTGTTTGCGCGGTCAGAAAACTTGAAAATTCACAAACGAACTCACACTGGCGAGAAACCGTTCGTCTGCGAATTCGCCGGCTGTGATCGAAGATTCGCCAACTCAAGCGACAGAAAAAAGCACTCACACGTTCATACTTCCGACAAGCCATACAACTGCAAATACCAAGGATGCTGCAAAAGCTACACTCATCCAAGTTCTCTACGAAAACATATGAAATTACATGGAATTTCGCCGTCACCTCCACACAGCCTAACTCACGATGATTCTGGAGACGAACGAGGAAATCTACGAACTCCGTCACCAGCAAACACTCTTCATGGTCAACTGTCGGCTATGAACTCTGGTATAAATCAAAACTCCAACAATACCGAGTCCACAGAGAGACATATTAACACCAACTGGTACTCGCGCTGATAACATGAAGTAAGAACTTGTTTAGATGTAGGAAGATTTTTCCCTTGTACTGCACATAATCAAAATATCAACTACTTTCACAAGGCGAGGTTCACTCGCCAAAAAAAGTAACACCTTTGAGGTATGTAAAAATTTGGCAACCACACACAAGTCTTTGTGTTATGATTTTAAAAAGCAACAAAACGCCTTGCAAAGAAAATATATCACCGACCTTCCAATTGAAAGTCAGGGTTTTGAGTGAGGAAAACACATTATGTGATTAAAGTACGACAATAAACTTTAATAAAGACACCAGCGAAACGAGCTTTGAATCAGTCAAATGATTGCTGAAAATTTATATTCACAAACACACACTTGAAACAAGGCATGAAACAGTTGATGTCGTGTAAAAATGGCACAAAAGTTATTCTATGTGCTCTTATTTAAGGAAATCGTAAAGTAGTTTTACGTTAAATAGATAATGAAATCATATATTCTTCACATTCCAAGAGATATTTTTTCGTGATTTGAGTTGGTTTACCGCGTGAAACTGGCAGGAGACTCAAGCGGGGAGGAATTATCTCATTTCAATTGAACATACCACCTTGTGATTGTCATATTCTAATCGTACACAAATTTACGGATAGATTTCCCAAACGTTCCGTACTGTAGTCGTAACAAAATATAACTTGTCATAAATCCTGACGTTAAGAAAATATCCAAAAATCTTCATCTTTGTGCTAAGATAATTAGATATTAAGTCAATAAACTGAGTTGATATCCACATAGTTATAGGTATATTTAATTTACAAAACATCTCTATAGTTCGCTAGCTGGAACAAAAGCTGGTTCTTATCTGTTTGAACAAAATATTTTATTTAACTTTTTCAATGTCAACTGGTTTTATCACTTAAATGGAACAAAGTATAAAAGAACATTCAAAGACTTAAAAAACTGAAATATACCCTAACTCGATAACTAACCAAGACCAAAGAGCTTACAATAAATATGTTTTCAAAATAGCCTGTTTGTAATACTGCTGTGTTTACAACTGTCTATAGTGAACTAACTAAGACACTGAAATATTACTGCCACACACAGCCACACGTACACGTACACACACACACACACACACACACACTTGTCTAGCAACTGCATGACATTTCAGACTCCATACTTTAATATGTCAGATTAATTCAGAGACGAGAATTAGTGTCGAAATCAAACGCACAACGATTATAGAAGAACGGTAACTGGTTTGTGAAAATTCAGTCTATCTCATCGTTATGGGACTGTTTAAACTCTTCGATCTATTCCTTGGGGGAGGACTAATTGATGACCAACCCTAACACACTGTTAGCACATATTCAGTTTGAAAGATAACTTCAAGAACACCATTACCTACTGTCATAACTTTGAATGACAGAGCTACAATTAATACACAGACATAGGGATACCAGGGGCTAGGTTTTATGTCGGATACGCCACAGCTACCACGTATATCTGCAGCTAATACTATTACAAATTAAAAGCTCTCCTTGCGCTCTTTTTATTCTATTGCAATTCCAAATACATAGAATAATTGTTCGCATTATTTGAACTCGTTTGTTCGTTCGTAAAATGTTCACAAATTCTTAAGTTTTACTGATATTTATAGAGGTGTTAAATTAAACGTGGCAAAAATGTTATATGTCAAACATTATTTGCCAAAACAACTGATTCCGTATGTAATTATCTGACACCTTTTTTAATCAACTATACTTCAGGAGTCAAAAGACTTACATATTACACCAATCAGGGAGTCCATTGCAAAACATAGAAGCACTGACTACCTTTGAGAAAAGGTACCACTGGGGTTGAAACAGGGAGTAGATGTTTCACACCTCTCGGTCAACTTTTATTTATCTAATTCAGACTAATGAGTACAGAGCAGTCTTTTTTGATAACGTACCCAAACTCGTCGAATTCTCTACTGGCATAAAATGAAGTTGAGAATTTACGATCAAACCGCTGGCAAACAAAACTAAGTGTGCGTGAAGTTTTCTTTGACAATTCTTTGAAAAAATCAGAGAACCTTAACATATGGAAAAATAATAATCATCAAATTGTCTCTCACATTATTTATAACAACAGGGTCAAAACACATTTTATTTTATTTACGAATCAGTGGTATTAGTCTAGTTGAGAATCGTTAAATGGAAAGGAGTTTATGCACATTCTAAAAACACAATGTTATATACTCGGTTGCAGAAGGTTTATTCTATTATCGACAACAATATTAACAACGTCGTCGATACGCGTTCTTACGTTAACATATAAGTGCAAAAAGATTTAAATAACTTAGAATTGCTTTCAGAATTAAAGTAAGTTCTGACAAATGTCGTGGGGTTCTTGTAGACTTGTCGACTGTTCATGGCGTTTTATGTGTCATTGTTCTCTTCTGGTCGTAGCCGATAAGTCTTCTCCCTTAGATATTAAAGACGTTGTTTCTTTATGTCTCACATTATGATTAAAATAAAGAAAAAGTTAAAAGAAGACCAAGTTTACTCTTAATATTGGTGTAAATGGGATAGAACGCCCAAAATCAATACGTCCATTAAGAATTGGGCGAATTAGCTATTCTAAATTAATTAACTGATATAAGTAAATTGGTATTTTTCGACTAGTCAACTTTCTGCCCAGCCAATAACTCATAACTATTACGCTATAACTGTACTCTTATCTGATATTATTTTGTAATACCTTTTACCTATAACACTAAAGCTTTATTCTAGTTTTTTAACCAAATTTTCAAAACTTTTCACTTCAGAACTCGTGTTTTGAGGTTGAAGTGAATGGAGATGAAAGAAGCTTTTCAAAACTGATGTATTGATGTTTTGATTATATTATTCTTATTTGAGGTGGCCCTTTAAAAAGAATATTCTTAGTCAAAAGACAACAGTGGGGCACGGAAGCCAAAATTCGGTTGAGTTACTGTTACTTTTGCAGGCCGGAAGCTCCTGAAGAGAGATTTGAAGAGAAGGGGATGTGGTTCAATGGCTTATCATATGAGCAGAGACACCACTTTGGCCCGATAAACAACAATATAGCTTTCTCAGCAAATCAATTATTTTTAACTGAAATTTGTAAATGAACCACAAAGATATCCATTTTCCCACTACTGTCGAAAAGATAAATCTCCACAGTGCGACAGAGAAAGACTGTTTATTGGCGTCGAGCGCAACAGTTCCCACTCGTTGATCTGTTTTCATACAGCTTTCAACTGTTTTTTCTCAACAGACAACAGCTTTAGAAATAAAAAAATACCCTCGTAATTTCAAAAATCAATAGCACATAATATCAATCTATATTGAAGCAAATACAAATGAGCACAAAGTACAGAATCCCAGACAATTATCGACAAGAAACTGTACTTGCAGACATATGGTATTCCTACAAGAGTATAAAATTTCTGTTTGTTCAATCCATGGGGTCGACAAACGATTCGGTTTTGGATCTTTCCTGGAGCGTGCGGCATGTGAAATGAATAGCAGACAAATTTAGTTCCTAGCCGTAGATTTAAATACTTGTGTTTCATGAAATATTACAGAACTTCCAAAAACTCTAACATAATATGACATTCTCCAAGAAACCAATTCAAGTATATTGCACAATTAATTGTAGAAAAGGAAAGAAATTAACATACCCAGTTTTCAATTTTTAATCAAAGATATCCAACCACGTTTTGGGTATAAAAAAGGTTAAAGAAAGATTCATATCGCAAGGTCTGGAGTTTTCCTTTTAATTTGTAATAGAAAAAAGCAAGTTTTAAGATTTTTTTAAAAAAGTCAGATACTCTGGCTCAGTGAACAGACAAACAGTTTTTAGTTTAGCTTTTTACCAAAGTTTTCGTGGTTTCAAATTAGGTTTTCCTGTATCATTCAAAGAACATTCAGGAAAAAGCCGAGATTAAAGGATCAACGGAGGCCTCTACAAAGCGACTAATCGTTGTTTTTTTACTTGTTTACACTTCGTATTCATGAATCTAAGGCTTCTTTGATTAGCTTTCCATTAGCTTTCTTTTCAACATAATATAGTCCTTTCATCCTTTCAAAACTATTATGTTTCTGAAATCAAGGAAAGTAATTTCCCTTTTGCAAAACAACCAAACAATCTTTGGAGAAAAGTCTATTGTCCAACACCCGTGCTTTTGATATCACACCAAACATCAACCATGCTATTTTATAATGAAAATTGTATTGCTATAGAAATTTGGCGGTTTACGTCTACAGCAATAAACGAACAGTTACGAGGGAATAACTTTAGAATATAACTAAAGTCTTGCACAGCTGCATCCATCTGTCATATGCGACGTGGGAACACCGAAAATTAATGTTTTCATTTAAATCAAAGACCGAAAACAGAGGCAAACCGCAAAATATTTTCTTTTCTAAAAAGAGAATAAACTTAGCTGCAGTCAAGAGCAATTGTTTGCAATTTCTTCCAGCTGATATCAAATGTACAGCATAATCAAATCTTTGCACGCGAGGACAAAACATTCAGCGCCTGGAAAACTAAAAATAGGTTTTACTTGATTCGTTTCATAAACAAGATTAACTCGATTATCTTCGGGGCAAATTTTCGCTTGGTTGCAGGTGTAAATACCACTTGAACATGTGACCTAGGCAAAATTTTAGAAACCTTACAGACTGTCAAATCAACCTCATCTTTTCTTACTGGCAATTTCTGTAAGCAAATTTAAGTTCTTTTCCTTAGCACAAATGCCCTAAGGGACATATGTTGATGTGTCTTTCAAGTTCCTAAGTGCTGGCAAAATCACGCTCTTGTTCGATAATAGTTTGCCGCAAATCGGTGGGTATTCTTCCGTTCGAACTTTCATGGTTTTTGCAATAAGTAACTGATCCAATGCTCGAGCTATAAAAATCTCACCAAACGTATTCTTGAAAGTGGTCCGTGCTCGCAAAATACATGTCATCTAATCCTCGCCGCTAGCAAAAAATAACGGCCTTTTCGTACGTTCGGCAACGACTGAAAAGGTCGTTCGATCATAGTGGGAACTGTGGTTAGAAAAGCATCTTGCCCCCTCGTTCTGAATGCGTAAAGGTTACTTGAAATATATACCAGTTCAGTCCTCAGCAAGATACTAACAGCACCAATAACAAATCATGCTTAACTTGCATTGAAACTTGCAGGATAAAATTATGGACTTTATGGAAAGCCGGCCGTAAATCAGGGTAAAAAATAATAGGCAATGACAAATGTTGTGTAATTCTTAGTAAATATACAGTTGATAGGAAGTCGATTTAAATCCTGTAGTCTGTGATCTAATATCAAAGACAAAATGTGCACAAGACGTTTAACGCAAAAATAGATTACTGCGCCAAAATATTCAAATTTTTGAAATGTGCATGCTTGACATTAAACTCAAAGGCTCTAATCTTTGTTTCGATGTTTCTTTAGTCCAGTTCTGTGGGCGTTTCAATAAGACCTAAAGCTTTAAAATAAATCGTTTGTACAAACCCAGCGGCCAGTACTATTCGTCTGCGAAATTACATAGTATTATTGTGTAACAGAACGATGTTCATACATGCAGTTTAACCTTTAGTCTTTACCTTGAATACTTGTCTCATTCTGCTGAAGGAGCAAGTCATGACGGGAAGAGTGAATCTTCTCACTAAAGAACGAATGATTCAGTTTCGATTCTCGTTTGCTAAGTTAGCTGTTCGAATAATCTTCTACACTGTCTCAGTCTACTGCTTGCTGATCTTTACTTTTTTTAAAAAAAATTTGACCTGCAAGGCAGAGAGCGTTCAAAGCTACCCTGTTGTTTCAATGTCATTCTCACAGACATTTCTCACTATCTCTTTATATGATTACATCTGATCTCGCTGGGGAATCAGTCGTTTTTCTGCTGCGGAAACAGTCCACGCCTGCACTGTGACTGCCAGCTCCCGAAAACAAGAAGCAACGTCAACTCCAGGTTTTAAACAAAGCTCTTTTTACTGGCTTAAGTCGAGAAACTATGTAAATTAAATAATAACTATGTTGTTTTCCATTCGACCTTCGCGCTGGTGTAAAATGCAGTCCGATTTTCGTCTGTGTAAAACTGTGTAAAACTAAGTAATTACATGAATAAGCAACCTTTCATAAGACTTTGCTGTTAATAAATTATCCCTTAAGTTGAGATCCCTTAAAGAAATAAGTAGTTTAGAAACGACTTGTAAAGGAAATTTGCATTGCCTTTGGCAAGGAGACTTGAAGAGTGCTTCCGCTATATTATGTCTCCCAACAAGCCGTTCAATAATTTATAAATCATTTTCCATTTATGCACAGAAACTGCAGCTTTAACCTGCAACGATCATTACTTTTATAGCTGATTATTTAGTTCTGTTATCTCTTTACCAGTTTTCATTTTCATTTTCATGTCATTAACGATAAAATATTCTCGAGAAGTCAGGAATTTGGTGGACAAATACTAATCATATTCCTATTTTGAAAGATGTATCCGCTCTCAAGAAAAATCACTAAGACTGAGCTCTACATTGAGTAAGTCCTGACAAGGACTCTTAATAAGCTAAAGTCGTGTCTTATTTAGCTATTTCAGTGGTATATGCGGCTGCCAAACCAAACACTGAACTGAAGTATATCCGTTGCCGAGGTATTGCCAGCCACAAATATTCTAAGTTAGACTTACAAAAAGGACGACTGAAAATTTATAACCGACGTTTGGCAAATTAAACAACTTGAAGAGCAAATATTCATTTGAATCAAGAATATACTATATTTTTTTTAATAAGCAAGCGAAAGTCCCTAAATTTCCCTGTTTTACACGTGTCATAAAAAAATCCAAAAGGAAATCGAATAACAAGCTCAAGTATAATTCAATTTTTGCTCCTCGATAGGTTTAATCTTGTAAACATTCAAAACTTCAAGAACGGCAAGATCAAAGTACGTATACTTACTCGAATACTTTAGGAAAAATCGATTATTCTAACCAGAACTTAGAACCCAGAGACTCAAGAAGAGTTTTGTTTATCTTAATTATCTCAAGAATTTTCTGCAACTTTTTTTTATAAATAGTAATCTTAACAGTTTGCTCAGACGAATGTCCAGCGCTCGAAACGCCAGCTTTACATCTAACCTTACGGCGAAAAACATACCATGTTTAACCCTTGTTGATCAAACCACAGGTTTAATTTTAACCTAATTTTAGCTTTTTACTGTTATAAGAAATTTAACTTTAAGTTAAGCTAAACTTTATTTAGTGTAAGCTGGGATGTTTTAGTATAGATCTTTCTTTACCTTCCAACCTATCTATCTATCCAGCTATCTATACAGCTATCCATCCATCCATCCATCCATTATAGAATTTTGTGAATACTCACGGCTTGCACGAGAAACAGAGTTTGTAACTTTATTCAAATTTTGATGTAACAACCGAGGATAAATAAAGTTATCTTATCTTATCTTATCCAATCCAATCCCTCCATCCATCCATCCATCCATCCATCCATCCATCCATCCATCCATCCATCCATCCATCCATCCATCCATCCA
>JAOEHT020405532.1:0-17387 GCA_025448195.2 Parazoanthus atlanticus | reverse complement strand
GATTTGGCTATAGGCCATTAATTTTAATAGCCCAGTGCAGCTGAAAACTACCGAGATCGAGTATGGCTCGACATATATACATTCAGTGTTTCATCATCTGGGTACGAGACAACGGAATGGAGGTTTCTCGTTTGGTAAAATCAGGGGCATCTTTAGGCATTCTTCCTTGATTTCGAACTCCTCACGGAACACAACAGGTTTCTTCTTGTAGATGTAGGTCTTCCTATCACCTGCACCCAGTCTCTGGTTGCGCCTGCATTTCATCATGACTATCACACAAATGCCAATGATTAGAAGAAGCACAGCCAAAACAATGGCTGGGATAATTGCATATGTCCACCATACTCCTGGGCCGCGAGTGCTCACACCCACAACACCAGGTGGAAGGACATCCGCACAATCACCCAACATCTCATATCGACCTGAGATCAAAGGAAACTCTGGCATCAAGGCACTGCGGAAAGCTGCAGTGAGTTCCCCATGGTCACTGTTTCCATCTTTGTACACGAATAATTGTTGAAGATGAAGTAATCTGTCATCCTGGCACGATTCATAGGGGATAAAGTCAAACCTAAATGTAAAAAACACTCCAGCCGCATAAGAAGCCACTCGAATGCTTGTGAAATTGACACCGAAAAATTCAGTTAACTTATCAAGCAGTACCAATCTCGTACCAACATCATTTAGGAATGTTGCATTGTCCACATCAAGATGAATGATGAACTGGTGATTGTAAAGTACTTCATCTGCTTTGACTTGGAATATAAATGCATCATTGGGAGACTTCAGATCGCCGGAGTCCCATGCAGTCAACATAAACTCGTGTTCTTTGATGTCATCTTCCATGGGGAGTGCATAAATCTCTTGCTTAGTCTGATTAAGAAGGATCCACGATGTCGACAGTAATTTATGTGCATCAATGGTCTGAAGTTCCAACTTTAACTTGCTTGTATCGCCATCTTCCTTGTCATAGAAGTTATCGAGACCAATCTTATACCGGTAACCTTGTCCAGCAAACACAGTAATTCGGTCAATGTGGTTGACGAGTTCCGGTGGCTTGTTTAGGCCAACCACAGGAGTCACAGGCTTTGTCGTAACAAGTGGCGTTGTCAATTCTGATGCAGTTGAAGGTTCAACTGTTGTTGAGATTTTGGGAGTTGTCCTCTCTTCAGTTGTAGGTTCAACTGTTGTTGAGACTTTGGGAGTTGTCGGCTCTTCAGTTGTAGTCGGTGGTTTTGTTGTCGGCTTGGTAGTTACAACCGGCAATACTGCAGCTTTGGTTGTAGTTGGTACCGCTGGTGTGGGACTGACAAGCACAGTGGTGACCTCAACCCGTGTTGTTGGAATAGCTATGGTTGCAGTTGGTGTTGCAGTAACTCCAAGATTAGCATGTTTTTGGCATCGAGCACATACGGAAGACGGAAGAACTGGTGCAACAGTGTGAAGTGGCGTAGGTGTGGGTTGGATTGGCAGCTGTCGGCGAACTCTCTTCTTTGGCTCTTTTGGAAAACCCGTAGTGATATGCCATCCACTGACAGGAGCAGCTAACGCTTTGTCAAAGGCTCCAGTCTCAGTGCTAGACTTAAGCAAAGAAGCAACTCGAGTTCCTAAACCAAGGAAACAAAAATGTAAGATAAGGTAATGATTAACTATTTGCCACATTTTTCAAAGGGCTCTTTTAACATTCGTTCCATGTGAAATAGTTAAAATTATATATTAAACATATCCAGTCCAGAATAGTTTCGGCATGTTTATGTGCCCTGGAGGCAGAAAGTTCATGTGGCATATACTGCAGTAATTCACCTATAAGATAATGTTGATTTGAATCTCAAATTCTTATAAAAAGTTATTTTAAAAGGCAAAAACACAAGAGAAATGTTGGGAAAGCTGTACATTCTCATTCTGAAAAGGCAATATATAGTGTAGATCATGCGTAGAGATGTCATCCCGGCCAATCACAATTCACATTCAAATGGGAATGATACTTTTGTATGCATGTTTACTGCATGTAGTTGCCAAACATATATTAAGACAAAACATATCTAAACACTCAATTGACAGATTTCCAATTCAATTATTTCTACTGCCAAAGTTTATAACAGAAAAGTTGAATCAGTACACAAAAAAACATAGAAGTGAACACTTGCACATGTACTTCCAACTGCTATTGAAAATAGATGTAGCCAGCAAGATGAAAGAACAGTGGGCTGGAAAAGCATTTCACTTTGTGTCATGTTTCGTCTACACATTTTCTGTGTTCCTCAGTTTATTTTCATGCACGATCTTAAACAGAATTGTGTTAATTCTAGAAACTGTCCATAATCCTCCACAGAGTATCTTGGTTTTTAATTCCCCCCTACCCTAAATTCCCAGTTCAGGATCAAAGTTTCCCCTAAATGTTGGCTTCTGATCATGACTCACCCCCCTCCCTTCCTCCCTTTGAACCATCCTGAGTCCCCCCTTAGTACTGGCATGACAATTGCATGACTTTTCTTGGAACGTTTTCAAGGATTTTCACTGACATAGATGAATTATTTTCCCTGACTTTCCAAGTTTTGAAGGATTTACCAACAAAATACCAATTAATACAGTATAAATAGTAGTATAAATATAATTATTAACAGAACAACAAAAACTACTAGTCACAAACAAAACACCCTGACTTTTGATAACTTTTGAAGAAAATAGCGAAATTCCCTGACATTCAATGACCCTGGAAAACGTTTTGGAAATTCCCTGACTTTCCAGGTTTTTCACAAACCGCTGGGACCCTGCCATCTGTAGGTGAAGTATAAGCCTCTTGTATATGTAGGCCCCGTAGAATGATTAACAAATTTGTCGAGGGGGTGGGGAAAATGAAATGTGTGCCCGAAAGAAACTAAGGAAGTACGGATATTTTCTGGAATTACACAATGGAGGCATGGTGTGTGCTTCAATCTTTCAGTGGAAGAAAAGGTATGTACCTGCAATGTCAATTCCACAGCCAATCTGCCAGGAGACTGCAACACCCTGCTCACTGGCATCCTTCACATTTCCTGGGCCTGCAGTTAACATCATCACATCTTTCAGTCCCATGGCTGTGCTGTGACCCTTGCCACGGCACATGTGAAAGTGCTCTAAAGCCACATCAGTAAAAGAAGAAACCTTCTTCATCAAGTTTACTCTCTTATGCCCTGGTAGATTCTTGATATTCAAATCAAAGACAATTGTTGCTACTGCAAGTGGCCGCCCGTTCTGACAAGCAGGGAGCTTTAGACTTGGAACTTTGGCTTCTGTTGTATTATGCAGAGCTTGAATTGCTGCTAGATCTTTAACTTCCAATGTAAATATATGTGTAGTTCTGCCTTCCACAACAATTTGGTGTGATTGTCTATCATGAACTGTTGGTACTCCATGGAGCAAATTCTCTTTAGAGTCAAATGAAAGCCACTCTGGTAAACTCTGCTTTCCCTCCTCATGAACCTACATATACAAAAGACAAATTTAATTATTTTTTTAAAAATGCCAGTATTTTATCTTAGTTGGCATTCAGTTAATTAATATAAATTAAAGTTGACCATTCACATCAAAGTTGTGTTTAAATGACTAGGCAACCTTTGAATAAGTGGTTTCATATTTTGTATTCTTAGAAATTTGGTGTTCTGCTTTTAGAGATGCAGTAACCTTTGAATAATCCTCCTTTCTTGAAGTTTTATGCTGTCCCTCAATAGTAAAAGATATCTACAGCATTATCAACAAAAAGTACAGTAGCCATTATGACTACTGTACTGCACTGCATGTACATGTATGTAATATATTATACTATATGTAAACTATGCATGCATGTATGTACGTATGTATGTATGTATGTATGTATGTATGCATATATGTATATATCATCAGCAGAGCTGTAAAGTACAATTTTACATTGATCAATAACTACACATGCATGTACATTGTATCTAAGGAGTTCAATAAGCACCCACTGTACACATGTACACTGTACATAATTATATGTGTACATATTGTCTGTGAAATAATTAATGTATACTATATATAGCATATACTTGCAATATCTGTAAATAATGCAAAATTTATTCAGAACGTTCTTCTTTGACAAACAAGTCTCTCAGTGGTCTTTTCAATTTAAACCCATTTATACCTTGAATGGTTTGCAAACAACACCTTATTACCCTTTCAGCCCAAAAATCGAAAATGATGTGTTGCTAAATTCTCCTAAACAGTATCCATACTTTCCTTTTAAACAGTTTGGGAGAATTTGTTTATTATATTGCATAGCTTGAAGTATGTGATCAGTTCCTATATTCTCACAACAAAACAACTTATTTTGTATTGATGCTGTAAGGAGAAGATAGACACTGATAAACTTGGTGGGGCTGAAAGAGTCAACACCTACGGTCACATACAGTACATGCTGTTCAATTTAAAGAGAAAGTTTTCATCGGCTATGATATAACAGTACAAATGAAAAACAT
The DNA here is from genome assembly GCA_025448195.2 of Parazoanthus atlanticus. Lineage (NCBI taxonomy): Eukaryota > Metazoa > Cnidaria > Anthozoa > Zoantharia > Parazoanthidae > Parazoanthus > Parazoanthus atlanticus. Next base: position 12,912 of record JAOEHT020405532.1, on the reverse strand, counting down.
ATAATTATCATTCTACCTACACCATTTGTATCCATAGCGCAGCAGGTAAAAATATCTATTGTTTATTTTAACCATAACTTATACCTCATAATGTAGATCTACATGCACATTACAGCTTCTAAACAAGATTTTCCGCAGTGAATATTAAAGTCAGTTCCTATACACTGTTCAGGGGAGATACATGTACTTCCTTAAACCTGTGGAAAGCAAAGTATATACTCCATCTTCAAATACCAATTGAAAGTTAACAGAATTTTGCACCATTCAAAATGTTACTAATTTAACTACTCAGACTATTTCCAATATAAACTACAGCAGCACTCTACATGTAGTTGAATGTTCTCATCACTATAACTTACATCTTACACATATGTTTTCACTCTGTTAATGTTCACAAATATTTTTTAATAATGTGTTGCTGTTCTGTAAATGTACACCTACCAGTATAGTAATGTTAAACCCATGGAAACATAAATTCCCATCTTAAAATAATGTAACCTACTATGGGGTAGACCAAAAGAAAACATATTTTACATTGTCATCAAGTGATGCTGTCACTTGCTAACAGACAACAAAAGATAACCTATCAGTTTTTGGTTCATCCAGATTTTTTCTTATCTCAGTATACAGAAAGAAAAATAAATAAGTCAAGAGAAAAAATAAATACAATAGAAAATGTATTGTGGACACCTGTATCTTTTCACTTATAAGCTACTCAGCATAGAAAAAGGGGATAAAAACGCATGTCACTCAGGAGCTTGAACCCTCCTTTGTGTACTGGTAGTCCAACAAAACATCATCGAGGAAACCAAAAGTTGATAAATTACCCGGCCATTTCTCATATGATTACATGTATACATTAAGTGCTAAATCTGCTTTTGTACATGTAATATATTATATGATATATGTACATGTGTATCATGAGAGTACAAATAAATTATTATTATTATTATTATTATTATTACTGTTTAACCTTACAAAATAGCTGCAAGTGTCTCTTGATTGTGATATACACTGTACATTGTACATGTAGACACTGACTCCAGAAGTTGTAGAGCACAAGAGAAGTACATGTACAAGAGGAACACGAGGTGATTGAGGTTGAGTGTTTCTCTAATTCTTGAGTGCTCTGCAAATTTGAAACTCTCATGCCTTCGATTCTGTTTTCAAGTGACTCCCAAGAAACAGTAAAATGCTACAAGGCAGAAACATGAGATACACTGTACATCATGTAGTGAAGAATAATTAATAAGTTAGTTTGGAACTGTTGCATTTTGGACACAATTTGATTTAATAGTTGACGTCATTTTTGTAGCAGATATTAAAAGCTTAAAAGCAATGCACAGAGTAATGTATGTAAATAATCATCCATAACCCAGTTATGGCTAATTCTTAACAACTCAATTCGTTGGAAAATGACTTCAAGGGAGAATGAATTTACATGTAGTTCAAGTTACAGGTAGCAGGAGGTTTGATATCTCAAGGGTTTGAGTTATCAAGAGTCAGCTGTATGTGTCTTGGTGTCAAGAGGTCTGGTTTCTGGCTACTCCAGGCTATCAACATTAACCAGGATGTGCGTAACTGTACTGTAGTTTATAATGACATTTTTAATGACTAGAAGTACAGTATTCATAACTGCACCTATTCCCCTTCCCCTAATTTGGAAGTGTCGATCTGTTTGTTACTTTGTTTACCATGAGATAGTTTTACAAGACAGCTAGTAAAAAAACAGAGAACTTGATTTCAGATAAAATGGTGGCAAAGCAGCCTTACACTTCCCCTCTAGTTTACAAAGGTTTATTTAAAGAGACCGGGTCAGACTGAACTACATGTATAGCATAGTACAGGGTTCAAAAATCACCGGAGCTTTGGTGCTATAAGTGCCCCCTGCACCCGAATAGTGCTGAGCATTATATTCAGTAAAATCACTAGAGATACATGTATACCCAGGGGCTAAAAAAAGGGCTAGCACTGCTGGCAAATCAATGTAGTAAAGGTACGTTTAAAAATGTGGTAAATTTTTTTTGATACTTAGAAAAATGCATAAATGACTAATTTAGCTGCAGTGGTTTGTCATAGAAATAACAGTTGCATGTATTTCCAGTCAAGTTCATGTATAGAAGAGATTCAGCGAGGGACTGAGATTACACTCGCCCGGTCACCCATTACAAGTAAAGTTTGGCACAGTTTACCAAAAGTGATTAAAGATTGCAATCTGTTCACCCAGTTGGCAAAAGCTGGCTTTTTTTGTCTTATTCTGCTTAATCCTCAAACTGCGTATTTTAAAAATGAGTGTGAATAGATCCATTCATCCAAATTCAGTCCAGGCCACGGCTTTCACAGGTTTATATGATCGTGATCAAAAAAAAATTAAAATCTGTTGTATTTTCTGGAGTCTGCTTCCAATGACAAATACAATTGACATGAAGAATTTTCCTTTAGGTTTCATAACGATTCAATCTTCTTTGACCTTTAACAGCCGGTTTCTTGCACAAATACGGCTAGATTTCATGCAAATCTTGTGACATTTTCTCCCTACCCATCTTGAATCTTGTCACGTGTCCAGCCAGTCTATTTCGTTCCAGGCCTCCTCGTTCATCAAAATGTTTTAAGGATCAAAAAATAATACATTGTGTTCGATCATGTTGCAGTAAACAGCAGAAGAAGGTGAAAAAAGTAACTATCACAGTCTAATGTAACAAAAAATATATATATTTCAGTAATTGCCCCTGGGTTGCTACTATTTCAAGGCGGCCAGGGGCTAAAATAGGTCCTGGTGATGGTGAAGCAAATTTCGAGCCCTGTAGTATGAGCATTCATTCAATATTTACTGTAGAAGATTTGGGAATGTTTTTAAACATTTTGCGAGTGAAGCAGAGTTAACATATCATCATCAAGAGCAGTGAACCAGTTTATGGTTCAAACACACAGCTCTTTACATTGCAGTATGTAACAAAATTCCAGTCTATCAAAATAACAATTGAATTTCATTATCTGGTTGTGAAAATTTGAAATAAAGTCAATGATTCCAATCAACTATGTACAATATTTCTATCTGCAAGTGGAAGTTAAAGCACTTGATCACAGGTCGATGGATGAATTGCACTTAATTTGTTGAAGAGTGAATTTAGCCTTAACATGGAGTCTTTCTAAACAGACATAGTTTCTAAGTTCACTGGTTTTGTGTCTCATTTCTGTGGACAGCTGAAGACTGTACAACATTGTCAGTACCCATGACACTGTACAACACTGTCAGCACCCGTGGTATTATACAACATTGTCAGCATCCTGTTCAGGCAGCTGGTCTGTTAACTGCTATAATAGAATATGGTATTAAATGTATACCGAATATCGAAGAAAGCTTAACTGCATATAAAATCAATCAAGTCAGCAAAAGTTATGTGGAGGAACTTCCTTATTCTGGTGTATGGTACTTTGTTTAATTGTACCATTTGTTTACAAAAAGTTTAAATTAATCTCAGGTTTTTTTCAATTGAACAGTCTATCAAATGTACATGTAGTGTTTAGGGTGGGAGGGGAGGGTATTTCTAAAATTCCCATTTTAATGTCTGAGGGCATATTCCGTTCTGCCATTCCCTTCCATTTTTTTCATGATTCCACTGAATATAGGGTCACCCATGCAATTGCAATTATAACTACATGTACAAGTACATATACTGTATCAATATGGCAACCTGTGATCACTGATAGCCTCAATCCACACAGTGTATACACACACAAGTCTTGTTTGAAGATGCAATTTACAATATGTCTTATCAACAGCAGACAATTTTAATACTGTCTTGTACATGTACATACAAAGTTATTTCCAACAGCTGATCATTAGGCCATTTTGCAAATTGAGTTACTGACAGTCACTGAGCATTCAGCCACCCTATCATCATGATAATGACAGAATGGCACTAGTATAATATCCTCCATCTCTCTCCTCCTTGTAAAGTCCAGATCAAATGTTGAAGCCAAAGTTCTTAAAATATGTCGCCAATATTTCAAAAACAATTTCGTTTATTTCAAGAGAGTTCTTAGATATGTGAAACAATCAATCAAGAAGAGGTTTAAATTATTTTTGTTTGATTTTACAAGAAATGACCATACATGTATAATACAGTCATGTTTTCTTAAGTTCACAGTGCAGATGTCTGGATGGATAACTGAATCAAGCCAGCAATTCACTACCTGTACATGTACAAGCACCATCACATCAAACAAACCACAAACACTTGATATCTTTACAACCCATATTTTATAAACCAGTCTATGAGTATTCATGTAGGAAAATGTCACTGCAGCACCAAAATTATGAAAAAATGTGCAGTGTACTCCACACACTCCAGACAGTACTCGCCTTACCTTGTAATCTCTGTTAAAACCACTTTCACGTGGGAGTGAGTACGTAAATGGTCGTCCAACTACTGCTATCACCTTTGGCAGTTCTTGTGAACTTTCTGCTGATATTCTGCAAATGAGCAGTATAATTACTGCAAAATGAGTCTTCATTTCTCACTCGGCCTTCACCAGCTAGCACTCCTTCGCTCATAGACAGCAGCCTTCTAAAATGGCTCCAGATGGTCCCTGAACTGTCAACCAAGTGCCCCACACATTCCTGCAGATGGATCATTGATAACATTTTAAAATGTAAAAGAAAATATCAACAATTGAACACAGGGGCTATCAAATGTGAGTTTTAAAACAGACTGTCATGTGCTGCTTGCAGTTTTCCTAATCAACAGATTCAAAACATAACCAAACCCAAAGTGGCCCTTAATAGTATTGATCAGCACAAAAAAACACAAATCACAAGGAAGTCGCTCTTAAAAGCAAAATAATGTGTAAATGGTACGAACAGTTTTAAAGCAATTAAGCTAGGTGTGAGACACTGAATACCGAAATGTCTGCACACAAAGCATGGTTTTAAAGTAAATATATTCTACTGTAAAGGAACACAAAGTCATACTTTGCAAGTGTGAGCTCTACATGCATTACATGTAGCTATCGATAATCTACATTATAAAGCAATCCCAAATAGTTGTAGTTCCAGCAATTTTGTGGTCAGAGAATGTAAATATAGAGATAATGCCAAGCATGTGGAGATATGGTGTGAAATATCATTTCCATATGACGTACAGGATCACACACACAGCTACTTTATAGCTGATTGTTACAGCTGATAAACAAGAGATCCCACAGGTACTAACTAAAACCTAGCGTGCACTAGAAACATGGACAGAGCTGAAGAAGTACCCGTAAATACTGAACTGTCAAAAATAGCTAAAACAAATAATCAGCAAAAAGGGAAAAGGTGAACATGCCCACCTTGCAAGCAACAAGTAAAACCTGATATCAGTGATACCCTGAGTGATGATGCAGCATCAAAGTGCCAGAGATTGTGAGTATGCTGCACAGCGTGAACACAAAAGGCTCCAGCAATTGTGACAGTACTGTAATTACTGTGCTTATCTACTTGCGGCTTGGCCATCAAACTAAAGAGATGCCAAGTGATCAATCTAAAATTACCTGGGCTATTTTGCAGTAAACAGTGCAATAATAAGGTTGAATAAAGTTACTGATAAAAACAGTCTGAAGTTTGGGTTAGTTTACTGTAATTTAATTGTATCAAGAAGACAAGAATCAGTCTTTACTTGACCAGTACTCAGTAAAAGAAATCCAGTAAAAATATCAGTAAAAAATTTGTAGTAATTGGGAGAAAGTCACACCTTCAACTAGCTAACAGCTGGGAGTAGAGTAACATGACACTAATGCTCTCTTCTTGGCAGAGAATGAAGGATCAGTGGCACAGGTTATCACAACATTTTGAAGAATGTAAAATAAAACGTCAAACTGTGCTGTCAGAGTAACATACATGTGCTTGGTATCTTGAATGTCTTCCCATTCTTATCACAACCAAAGCTTTATCACAAATATAACTCCAACCACACTGTGAAAACTGTGACTGAAAAATCTGTCAAAATGATAACACCAGCATTCTTATCTGACCCAAACTTTAGAGTTTAGTATTGCCCAACTAAATAGTATTGTCTATGATCTCATGCAATGTACAGAGAGCACAATCGAATTTGCATTTAAATGCCTGACTTTTTAACACAAAAAGGACAACAAAAGTATACAAAAGAAAGGGATTTCATTTACATAAAAGAAAAACATTTCTCACGAGTCTTAGCATGCTATTGGGTGCACAAAGCAGTTCATTCAGATTATGTGATTTCATAAAATTTCAAAATAGGAAAGATTCTCAGAAACTTCCCCTTACCAAAGGAAAGTGTAATTCAGTATTAATAATTATACATGTATTAAAATAATGTATACAGAGTTTATAATAGAAATTAAATTTTAGAGTAATGTTTAGTCAAACTGTGGAGATAGAAGTCAACTATATAATAGTATACATCTATACAGTAGCTGTGAAAGACTGTCATGAAAATCACTTGGAGATTTTTAAAATAGTTATTAACATAATTCACATAATTTGAACACAACATGAACTAAATACAGTTCAAGTAAATTACCTTATGGAAACAAACTCTATGAAACATACTAGTAATTTGCTAAGTATTGAGACATAACATTCACAGGGTTTTTTTTTTTGAAAACCCTCTGAAAAATATTATCATTTTGGTCAAACCTTGCACAACTAAAAAACAAAATTGAATTAAAACACCCACGCGAACCAAAAACTGATGAAAACTGAAAAATTCCCACACAGACTGAAGAAAGCAAGGTTCAAGAAAGTTTATAAAATATGTGAGTACGTGTATATTCCTGAAGGAATGAAGGAACTTTTTTATCAATAGCAACTGTGAAGCTGAAGATATTGGTTTTTAAAAAGCTGGCAGTATACTGCAACAAAGACGTTATTGTTTGACAAACTCTGCATTTATAATCATTAAATGTGAACACCATCTTCGATAGTACAGAACGGACAAGCTAAAGAACTGTGGATACCTTCAAACTTCGATTTGTTTCCTCTGAAATTCTCACTCCACAGCATTATACATCTGTTCATTCACTCAAATACGCTAGTCTTCGAACGTAAATATTTGCTACCACAAAATCGGCATTATCATGCAATCGAAAGATATTGTTCCTGACAGTTCGTGAAATGTACCTTTATAATATGGGAACACGTTTCATGCAAAAAATGTTGTTAATTTCATTTTTTTTCGAACAACATTGATAGCGCAATGTACAGTTTATCAACAACACTATAAAAGCCACAAAACACCTTTGTAGAAAAATTTATTTGATCTTTATTTTTTAATTTGTCAAAACCTTATTTAAAAGAATGCCTCCTTGACGGTGGGAGAGAATATAACGGAAATCAGCAAGTAGTCTGGAATCGACAGTATTACAATGGTAGTTTTCCCTCGCTGTGAACTAGAATAAACTGAATCTCTGCCCGACAAGACTATCTTTGTGGATGTATTGTGCAGAGAAAAATATATTCAATATTATTTTGAAAAGCTAAGAAGGCAGAGAGAATGTTGATAATCAAATAATACAATACAAGTTCACAGTTTTGATTCAATCATCGAAGCCATTTCAATTTAATGAGCCTATTTCCAAAATTGTTAAAGTCATTTTAAAAAATAACACAACGCCTTCTTTCCGCGATAAAAGTCTAAAAACAGGAATGTGAAAGGTCTTATTAAAAACTTAACGATAGTTAGCTTTATAGTTGCTGTCAAAGCAAATCTCTACTACATTATTGGCCTGTCGCACTGTGACAGTATGAAAACCGGGCTCGAAATATACGTGAATCACGTTTCGTGCGTTGCTTTGTCTTCGAGTTTGATCGGTTGAAGCCATGATGATAAATCCTCTTCAAAACAAAAAGGCTCTTCTGAGATCAGACAGCGTGTACTATTAATCCTTCAACAACAAGAGTATAGGAAGATCCATATTAAACATCAAATTCTGTTCTGCCGATTAGGTTTGCAGGCGCTCCACAACACCAACACGGTTGAAATACCGATGCGAGCAAACAAACTTTCAGTTGTTGGCTTACTGAAAAGCAACCGTCCATCTCTGCTTAAACATTATTTCCCTTTACTTGAAATACAAATAAATTGGACAGAATACTCAATATTTAATTACATTCATGAAGTTAGCTCGTTGAAAAGTGTTCTAGTCGTGTGGATTTCACAAATTTAATGAAATCAAACCGCGCCGAGTTGTTTTGTTGCTACGAAGCGGTGCTTTTATGAATGAACGAGGAAAGCTGACGGAAGAAAGCATCGACAAACAAAAGTTAACTGAGAGATAATTTTCTGTTTAACAGATTCAATGTGATAAATACAATCACAAGGGAGATCAAAGAACAAAGATCCAACTCACTGTCAGAACATTTCCTTTGACCCGACACCTTGTAAATCACATTTTCTTGTTGTTCAAACAGCTGTACTATTAAAAACCACGGCTCAAAATCGGAGTGAATTTCTCTTTAATTACCCCGAAATTAGGTAACAGTTTTTGAAGGGGCAGAGTTCGCCTTTGATGTTGAACGATGAAATGGCCCGTCAAGAAGCTGAAAATCTGTTCGTGAAAACATTGACGGGGACTTCATCTAAATGAACCAATTTGTTTGCAGCTTACCTTTATAAATATTGAACAATTCCTTCACTGGTCCAAAGTAAGTTGAAGCCCAATTCCTGGTAATGTTCCCCGTATTTATTGTACTCTAAAGAACAGGAACTGACCCAATAAAACAACAGCAGTGAAGAATATGCATGAGGAACGCGCGTCGCCTCTCTGAGGTTTTGCTCACAGTTTGCGAACACTTTGAATGTGATTGACACATGCCGAAGATAGCTATGCATTCAACCAATCAGGTGCACGCAACACAATGAAACCACTCAGAGGTCATATTATTACAGGAAGACCTTTTTCTGCCCCATTTCATGGCACAAATCCCAAATGCGCTGCTTTCTTCTGTTTTGGGCGACCGGTTGGAGTATCAGAGTAAACAAACCTGGTACAATATCATTTGAACCCACATTTTTATGATTCAGTGCCAAGAGAAGTCAAGAACAACGAAGGAAAATGTTTGGAAAAAGTGAAGATTCGAAGGAGTGACCACGGGGCGGATGTGGGTGGCACTTCACAGTCGGAAACTGATTAGCGATTGCAATTTCTCAAATGTTGACAATAAACCAATTCGTTTTGTTTTTCCTGAATGGAGTATCCGAGTACACTAGTTATCGATTTGGTCATTTGTTTGTGGAAAGTTTTGTTTTGTTTTCTGAATATTTTTCAAATACTTTACATCGTGTTTAAATAAAGGTGTTGTATTGTATTGTAGTGGCTATCATGATGGGGTGGTGTACAGACCATGGATTGGTATTTGTCAAAGCTGGAAATGTGCAGTTTTCCAAGACATCTTTTTCGCATGTTAGCGTAATCAAATCCATAAGTTTGTTACTCTCAGTATGTCTGTGTGACTTGCAATGTCTAAGTGACTGTCTACAGGAAAACCTCTGTTGCAAACAAATGAACCATGTCCCGCGTGACCTGGCAGACAACCAAAAGGAAACAATACTTTCTTGGATCTTGGTTTTATCAGCAGTGTTCCATGGCAGTGCGAAGTACTAGCCTATAAAAACTGTTCAGCTATCCGTATTTGTAGGTCTGAAGGGTTACAACATGTATTTCCATAGAATCCTTGTCTTTACGAAGTTTTTTTATATTGATATAATAATAATATTACATAATAACTGTCATTTTATTATTATTATTATTATTATTATTATTATTATTATTATTATCATCATCATTATCATTATTATTATTACTGATTTTTATTAACATTACTATTATTTTGTGTTAGTGTTATTATTATTATTACTATTTATTATTATTTATTATCATATGATCTTTTTATAAAGAATGTGGTATATTGATAAACCAAAAAATCTAGTTTTGAAGAAGCCGAAACACCTACTGAACATACCTTGCAACCCCTTTTTGGTATTCTTTCACAACCGTAGTCTGTTTATAGCTTCACAGGAAATTCAGTACTACGATACAGTTTTGGACAAGACAAAATGTGAATAATAACAAAAATTTGCAGAATATCTCGGTTAGGTAAACAAACCTTCAGGGGCTAAAACTAAAATGATATCACTGATAATAACTTTATTTGATTTTTTTTTTAAAATAACAATAACATTAATTATAACAATAATAGTTATAATAATAATAATAATAATAATAATAATAATAATAATAATAATGATGATGATGATGATAATAATTTCTATGGAGCAAACTCGATAGTTCCAAAGTTCCCCGGGGGCCCATTCAACTTTGTTTCACACACAATCCAAAATATATATAACTATCTACAAGTAAAAAAAACAACAACATGTACATGTTTAAATGTTTTTTTTATGCGAATCCCGAACTTTCAATTTCATTTGGCGGAAACCTGGCGGGGCGCAAATCTGCCAACACAAAATTAACGCTATCCTTGTAAGTATTTAACACGTCATTTTTCAACTGTTACAATCCCCCTTTCGCAATATCATGATTCCCTGACTGCAGAGCAAAACACAAATGGAGTTAGTACGTGAATTTTTGCATGCAGTTGACTCTGCAAGAAACCTACCTAAACCAGTAGGCGTTTTATCTTCTTTCCTGGATCTGGACAAGCTTATGAAAGAATGTTCGGCGGTGATTATGATAAAGCTTTAAATTAAGGCGTGGGAGCCCTCCTGGGCACACATTTTCCGCCCTAAACTTCCGATCACAACAGTGAAATACAAGGCATGTTTATCAAGCTGTAGAAGAGAGAATACATGCATCTATTGTAAATTTAACCAGTCTAAGTATTTGATCAAAATAAATGTCTTCGTTTTGCTAAAAGTTGAGAAATAAATGATTAATAATTTAGTGAAATGACAGTGGAAGCTTTTGTGAGGCAATTTAAAAGGTCGCCCACAATCTGGCATTAACTGATGGAGACAAAAATATCCAGTTTACCGACAGAATAGGCGTAAAAACATGGCACGTTCACATTGCAAAGACTTTTTCTAAAAACAAACCTTGGTTGAAGTAATCTCTGCTTCTCCATTTGAAACCCCATATCAAAAATACATAATGATCCAGATAGACCAATTTTCAGTCGCAGTTATTTACAGATGATTATAATTAGATTTAATTTCGTGAAAGGATAAAACTTTACTATTCGAATTCCATTATTTATAGGTCAGTATTCAATCTTTCATGTATGGCTATCAAAGCTCGCTAAAAATCGGTAGGAATTTCTTTAAAAACGTTAGGATTTGCTATAAAGTATCGACAGTATATGATTTAATTTACCCCACATTTTCGCATTACACTCCAAACCGCAAGCGTGCCCGTATATGCATTGTTTTCCCGGTTTGTTATTTTTGATATTTTTTGTAACACTGATAAAAACCAGACGGTTTATCACAATTTCTGTAAAATGCCGTTACTAGTAACGGTGCAAAGGAACTAGTGAGACCGGGCAGTCAAACATATAAACTCTTCAGACAACAAAGGAAAATATAATAAAATGAAATGGAATTGTTTGTAAGAATCGGCAAATTTTGGCTAAGGTTAACTTTGTTGGAAATTTCAGCCTGAAATTGTTGTTTTAACAATTCTTCTCATTTGTATAACCATAACTTAAAAACAAAAGGTAATAAAACTTTCTGTGTGCTTTGAAAAACGCGTCTATATGATATGGCTCGAGCTTGCGAAAGGCTCAAAAAGTCGGAGATTGTTTCCAATTTGTTCCTATAAATTTGAGCGGCAGTGTCCTTATCAAGCTTGTTCCTATAAAAACAGAAACATGAAAAGTCAAAACACTCACACCGCCAAAACCAAATACGATTTTAAGGAAAGATTTTGCATTCTTTTTGTTGCAGTTTAATTAACCATTAGATAATTCAGGAGTTCCGTTGTAGTAATCACTATTGTTAGTATGCATGGTTCCTTACTCATCATTATATGGGAGATGATCAGCTAGTCACTGTACCACAACCATGCACCAAGATGTACATACCTGCGAACGAGATATTAAAAAGTGATAGTTATACGTCGGTAAAATACCATTTTTTGCAGTGAATTTCTGAACTGAACACCTGTCTCATTATGCCCGCCGTATAACCACAGATATAGATGTGACCACTTCATTTATTTCTTGGTGAAAAAACAAGAACAACATTGCATGGAAGGTCGGAGATACGAAGTTTAATTTTTCTCCTGTTAAGAAAGTCTTAGCTCATTCGCTTCGCTTACTGGCGAGATATTATCAACATTCAGAGCCAGTTAAATTATTATCAACTCGCAGCCACTGTGTCTGCAATATTATCTAGCTACAAATCTCTCATGCATGAAAACATCAGTTGAAAAGCGTGTAACAACAGCTTTAGTTTACCGACCGCCTACCCTGGCGAATACACGCGCTGTTTTATCTTAAAAGAACACATTTTGTAAGAACACTGAGGCTCAAGTTTGATTTGCCCAACTCTAAGATCAATCTCAGGTTCAAACTCTGTCGCAAATCCATAAGACGTAGTTTTTAATTTAATCTAATAGAATAGATATTTCATGTATAAAAATAGGAGCAATTTGAGAGCATTTGAGCCTAAATTTGTCAAAAGTTAAAAACACCTCGCCCAAAATTATCTGGTTCTTATAAAAAAAAAAAAAATAGCGTGTACACTTCCCGTCTGTCTTTTTCAGAATGCTTAATAGTACAGACCACATGCACAAGGAAAGTTTCCCTATTAATTATTAATAGTTCCAGCAAAGCATAAAGCAGTTCTGAAATAAACAAGACATAGGCCGAAAATAGTCTTGGTCAAGATGATTAAATCCAACCCCCTCTGCCCCCCAATTCCATTCCCC
>JAOEHT020404674.1:0-17412 GCA_025448195.2 Parazoanthus atlanticus | reverse complement strand
GAGCATTTGAAAATAGGTACTAATTTGGTCTATGAGACGCCTTCTTTTCTCCAGGAGACCCCTTTCCTGTTAACGTGATTCATATACTTCAAAAGTTCAACCCAAAACGAAGATACAGCAGACGGACTCTAACAAATTCAGCTTGCAACAATACTACTTTCCAAGCTCGAAGTCGATAATTTTTTGTTCAAACAGTACGAAAGCTTTGACTCATCTCGGCAAGTAGACAAAATCTCCACTCCTCTCTGTGTCGAAAACAACAAATAAAAAAAACAGTTGACGTGCGCGCGCGCGCAAACATTTTCCCGCCACTTGGACAACGAACACATGCACGACAAGCTATGCATTGCCTGGTCGCCAAGTTTTCAGCAAATTACTCGATCCTGTAAAAAACTCTCCTCTTAATTTAATTTTTTCATGTATATGAATAACAAGTAATCGTACTATTTCGAGTTCAGTTTGGAACTAGTTTGCAAAATTTTGACGCACTTTGAAAAGAACTCTCGTGCAAATTAATTCAAAAATGAGCTCGAAATAATATGATTACTACTACAAATCTTACGCATACTGTAATATAACTAAAAGCGGGTCAAACAAAGTAAATTTACAATTGCCGCAATCCGTATATTGGTTCTGTTTGAGCGTCGGTGACGCTTTGAGCATGATAAAAGACCAGTGCAGTTCAGTCCCAATACTCCGTACGTGATGGGTCAAGCACATAGGAAACAAAAATGGCGACTAAATCAATTGATTCGGGATTGTACATGATGTAATTGTAAGGATTTCGTCGTTGAAAATGCACCATGATACGCTATTTCCTCTTCCAGTTTGTGAAAATTTTCCTGGAAGAGCATGCCCCCAGACCCCCTAGCGCCTCGTGATTTCGACGCACCTAGTCTTACGAATGATGAAATCAAAATGTTGACGTCTCTGCCAAATTTTGTCCTTTTGATCAAGATTAAATACGGTAACTAATCAAGACGAAGCTGTTTCATTCAATGAAACAAACGTAAAATAGATGTCGTAGATTTGGTTGGTGTTTCAAGTTCTCTGAACTATCTTGATGGTCAAACCGTAGTCAATATTTAACTTGGCTACATTATAGCCACAAAAATTTTAAAAAGCGACTGAACCTATCCGCTCTGAAGTCCTTACCATGGCCCATAGAACTTGAGTTTATGATCAAATCTAATTCGAATTGGTTAAGAACCTAAGCTATCATTGTTAATGCAAAGGCATAGTTAAATGAGAAGCATTTCACTCGAATAAATACATTGGACCCAGGAATCCTCGCGCACTAACCAATTCAATTTATCATGAAACTGCTACCTTGCCAGCGTGGTGGTCCCTGATGTTGTAGTGGTTAGCACTCCTGACTAGAAAACAGGGAGACGTGGGTTCGATTCCCGCTCGGGGCATGTGCCAATTTTTTTCGGACGAGTGTACCCATTCTTCATTTCACAATCCTACTGAACAACAAACATGGATATATGTTTATATAGGCTTGGGCCGAGCCGTGCTGTTGTTTCATATTCCCTCATATTTGGTATTTCAGTAGATCTGAACCTTATATTGAGGTGTAACACATTACAGTAGTATTTGGCCGCACTTGCATTTCACTCGAATGAATAAACTGGACCCAGGAATCCTCGCGCACTAACCAATTCAACTTATCATGAAACTGCTACGTTGCCAGCGTGGTGGACCCTGATAGTGTAATGGTTAGCACTCGTGACTAGAAAACAGGGAGACGTGGGTTCGATTCCCGCTCGGGGCACATACCAATTTTTTCGAACGAGTGTATCTATTCTTCATTAAAAACCTTATGTTTACATCTCTAAAACCTATATATTATATACGAATCCGTCTACATCTGTACAAAGAATTTAGAAATCAAACATGAATTTTATTAATGATAAAACATGATTGAATACTATGGCTTGGCGTCTCATTTCCTAACGCAATATACTAAAAAATTGTTTTGAAATCGCTCGCTTTCTGCGATAATTTAAACAAAGGAAACCTTCTGGGATTTCTGAAGTTGTAAGCGATCAAGCATTATTAAATGGCTCAAATTGCCAGCAGCGTTCGCAATGTTCTTCTTAAAGGTGTTTTCCTCTGTCCCAACGTGCATTAAGATTGAGTTCAGACAGTTTTTCATCGTAAGATGGCTGATCAAGGTAGGATGTTCTTCAGAGCATCAAACTGGATGCATTCAACTTGATTGTCGAGGTACCCGGCATGCCGGCACGCTGTCGCATATAACATGTTCCAGCCAATAGCGGTGATTTCCGTGGAGCCCCTCTCTTTTGCTCATGTCTGATGGCGAGCATCTTGCCACAGGCCATAGATGAAGCAGGCGTACCTCAGTTGGTTGGTGTTATCAGAGTAGAGGTTTAATCAGACTATAGTCCTTAAACATTTGATAAACTACACACAAAAACGTTTATTTGGTGCTAATTCGAAATTCCGTTTTCACATGTTTCAGGGTTTTTTCCAGTTTTGAAAAAAGAATGGATCCAGTTTGGGGTGCATTGATTTTTTGGAAGGGGTCTGGAGAAATCCAGGGGGGATCAGCAGGTTTTAAATGCCCCAAAGTGGGGGAGGGGTCATAAAAAAATTACAACTACAAAACCGAGTGAATTCTTTGGTAATACTAGGTTACTCACAGATGCTTATGTTTTCCTTTGGAGCGAGGAGTCTCGCTGAGAAAGGGAGTCAGACCACTCGCTGCAAAGTAAAAGAAAACTGAGTATCCTTGCATGATTTGAGAGCTTCTTGAACAAACGGAACACTTTTTATATTACCTAAAAACTTAAGAGTTTTCTAACATTTACAGGAGTGGATGTTTTTTAGCATTGTCAATATTCAAATGAAACTATTTTTAACTATTTTGTATTTGTAATATACTACTACAGATCAAACAATAGCTAAAAGATTTTGAACATCAAAATTGGTCAAGTAACTTCAGTTTACAATGACAATGACTAAGCCAAACAAACAAACAAACAAACAAACAAATAAACTAAGATCATACCGTCAATTTAAAGATAAATTTAAACTTGAACAATATTTATTACACTTGGCTAACACTAAACACAGGATTGCTCTCACAAAGCATCGAATCATTAGCAATCAATGCCTCGAAATATAAAATGGAAGATACTCAAGACCGTAAAACCAGCTGAGCTAAGAGTTTGTCCCAAGTGTATTAGTAGGCGGAAGACGAATTTCACTTCTTCGTCAAGTGTCACGAACACAAAGACAGACATACAGACAGACAGACAGACAGACAGACAGAGAAGAAGTGATTATGTCGTTAGACAATGTTTCTGAGGGAAGAATACAAATGAAAGAAATGAGAAAGGATTGTTTTTTAATCTTATCGTCTAAAATTGCTGCTAAATTCACTAACAGATGTTTTAAAATAATGGGGAAAATGAATAGAGCCTTCCTGTAAGAACCTAATTAGAAAGGTTTGGGAATCAACCTCCACGAAGATTGTGTATATTGATGCACATGTGTTGAGATGGAAAAGCTGCAGACTTTCTACAGCTGGAGCTGATTCAGTTGATTACAATATCTTAGCAATATCTTTTCGTTACCAGGCTGTTTCACTACAACTGATCAGTTATAAAAACAACTGCAAATAATCTAGAAACAAAATCAGTTGAATTGCTCAGAGCCAGATGAGAACGTTGGGGGAACCGTATACACTTTTTTTTTATTAAGAACCAGTAAGATTTTGCTCAGGCTCAATGTTCTTATTTTTTTCAGCAATTTGAGGCTCAAAATGTTCTTATTTTGTTCTTATCTGCCATATATTTAATGGCTGAAAATCAACTAAAACGCCTTTAGCTGCTTTTGTATGCTCTGCTTTTCTTGTGATTTGAGGCAGACAATACATGTATATTGTACAACACAGTATTTGTTACAGTTGGAGTTTATATTGTATTAAAAGAAGCAGTTACTGTGTGATGCTGAGTGTGATTGCTTGCTGCGTTTCACGATTTTATTAAATTTATTTTTTTTCTTAACATTATCATTTCAGCCTCAGATTGTTCTTATTTTTCAGGCGATTTGAGCTTCACTGTTCTTATTAAGTTTGTTCTTACCGCAAATATAGTCGACAACAAAAACACAACAATATATTGTTGAAAATCGACAGAAGATGGAAAATCGCATAATTATTATTTCTTTCTTTACGTTCTTGCAAGCACGATATGCGTCAGGAAACGACTGAAAATGTAAACAATCAATGAGTGACAACAATAATCTTACTGTACTGTAGCTGTTTCAGAAACGACCAGAAACTGAAATACCGGAAAGAGTACTTTATCTACCAAATGAGTAATCCATCGGGTCAAATGCTACAGACCGCATATTAACTCAGGGCTTACCACAAGTCCACTCACAAATCAGTTTTGATTCAAGAACGAAAACCGAGCAGTTGGCCTAAGATGGATAATACCTCACTTGACGAGTGAGATAACCGCGATATCGCGTGAAAATGGTACAACACTGCAAAAACCGCAAACACAAATATCCCCCGGCCTCTAAGGGAATGTTAGGGTAGTGGGTTCGTGTGAAATGCGCTGATAATTTTGTTCCCTCTGAACGACAACAAAAGAGAATACTGATATTCACTGTTTAGAGACGATGTTAACAATAGCAATAACGATCAGTAAAACTAAGAGCCTGTTTCAAGTATTACATCTGACGAAGCAGGTTCCATTTGCAGCTTAGCTTATCATTCTTAGCCTGAGGTTCTAGTGTTTCTGGTTCTTAGACGCGATTCGAGTGCGTGCTTACTGTGCATCAATACTGTCCCCGAGGAATAAACGAAGGAACGAAGGAACGAAGGAACGAAGGAACGAATGAATGAATGAATGAATGAATGAATGAATGAATGAATGAATGAATGAATGAATGCATAGTTGAAGGAATGAATGAATGAATGGATTAAAGAAGGAAGGAAGGAAGGTATTTAATTCTATGATTAGTTGTTTATAATTGATGATAACAATATGTATTTATTGGCACTTTGAAAACGATGATGTTTACAGCAGTGTAAATCCAATTAAATGAATACTGTTTGGTTTAAAATTAACTAATCATGTGAGTGAACGAATAAATCAGTATTTTAATGATTAAATGAATAAAAGTCAATAATTTTAATATAGCGCAAAAAGGCGTTATCTTGCACATTCCACATAGTTTTACTTTCGACGGGTGGAGCGGAGTGAAGTCACTAGAATGGCAAACTGAAAGTCAATATCAAGGTGTGTCGTGGACATAGAGAACTAAATTCATCAGATTTAGTCAGTGAGCGATTTTTTGCCTTTTCGGTTGAGTTTTAGTTGATTTGTTTTCTAACTAATCAAGAATGCACTAAAAGGCATGACAGCCTGATACAGGTGATGAAAACCTACGTTATATTTCAACTGATATAATCTGTCAAAGATATATTTTTCCTTATGTTTTTGGTGTTAAAAATGACATGAAAATTTATATCCATGATCCATCAGTCGTAAAGTTTGTCATGTCTAATCGCCTGAGCTGAAGTTACTGATATCACTTCCTCGGCCTGTTATTGTGAAACATGACCCGTATCAGCTAATTTCTTTTCGAAGTGACAGCATGGCACCACCAGGATTTAGCTCACACGATACTCATGTCAACAACCGATTTGTAATTTCAAACGTTAACTGAGTCTCGTCACCGCTCGGAGCTTTTGTAAGCAGGCCGCTGCCGAATAGGTCAAGCTCGAAAAGTATTTATCAAATTTACATTTTTGACTGAAGTTTGTCCTCCCAATGTTGTTGTAGAGAGGCAACGAGCTCAGGTTTGGCAATGGGTCGGAGTCCGTTCTGCATTGTGTGTGGGATCATTTGTATTTGGGTTTGTACTTATGTTGACGGCTTTGAGTGGACCAAGAAAGGAAACTTATTGGTGAATCAAAAACAGAAATCTTTTAATTTTCTCAGAGGAGTATTGCACAAAAGAAGCGTCCAAACAGCAAATGCTGTGTTCCCATGGCACGTATTCGTCCCGGTTTTGCGATGCAGCGGCGTTCTTCTCAATCGCCGTTTTGTGCTCACATCAGCCTCGTGTTTGTCGCGAGCTCCGCCAAGTCTGCCACCATCAGCCATTCTTGTACGGGTAGGAAACCATCACATTAATGTTGAAGCACCTGGCGAAGACACGGTTCCAGTTCTTTATGTGCTGCCCTACCCGGCTTTTGACGAGAAATCCCTGCGAGGTAACATCGCTGTACTTTACCTCTCACGAGACGTGATGCGGGCGGGATTTTCACGAATATCGCCCGTTCAATTCTTGAATTTGCCTCGCGGGAAAGAGGACGTATCAGAGGAAAGTGTGGAAGCAAAGGTGATGGGCTGGGGTCACCATTCCAGGCCAAAATCCCCTCTATCGACCTTACACCATGATTCTGTCTTCATTTCGAGCCCACAGTTTTGCAACATGAGTTACAACAGACAAGTGAATGGAGACATATTGTGCGTTTATAGCAAGAATGGCTCTTTATGTAGTGTTGATGGCGGAAGTCCTATGGTTGCCCAAGGCAAAGACAATTTATGGATTTTACTTGGGGTATTTGCATGGGGAAATACCTGTGGGTTGTTTCCGAAGCCTGTTGTTTTCACGAAAATTGATTCCGAGATGATCAGTTGGCTGCAGGTCTTGTTCGGCGTCAAAGGTGAGTTCGTGATTTCCTGTTTTTGTTAATCAAATTATAAAAATATAGTTACAATACTGATGTGTGTAACAAGCTCACCTTACATAAATATTTTAGAGGATCGTTTCCTTCGAAGTTAATAATTGCAATTGCTATTTAAAATACTTTACGTCATAATCATCGTGATCATGAGGTGATTATTGTCATCATCCAAAGGTTTCCTTTATTTCCAGTCTGACTGCTGTAAAACATCCGAAATATCTTCAAGCCAAGAAGTATTCCGCTCATTCAGTTATTCAGTCATTGTTTCATCAAGTAGTTTACTACAACGCCCTCCCTCAGAATGATTAAAATTTTAATACTTTGATGACGATCGCGTATTTAGTCGTTTCCCGAACGACTCAAAGCAGTTCCGTTTCATGAGAACAAAAGGACGTGGTCGGGAAAATCGTATACGTAAATATAATCAGCTAGCGTACTTAATAATAATAACAATAACAATAATAATATTTATTATTAGTATTATTATTATTATTATTATCATCATCATCATCATCATCATCATCATCTTTATCATCTCTAAAATAATAGAACATATTTACCATCTGTTCATAAAATAGGATTCGTTGTATTTACATGAAGATTTAAAATTCGGGTTAGGGGATAAAAAGTCTTTTAAATATGCCATGCTTTCTTGTGGGATACCGTGGAATATGCCACGCCTCACTTGTATTTTCCTTAAGGACAAAAACACGGTTGAAGAGGAAGCAAACTAAGTTGATGCATGGCACGAGAACCAGCAAATCTGAAATAAGTGCAAGTATTTCTTTCTTATAGAATTTCATTTCAGGTCCTAATGACCCAAGACTTTTCACAGTTGTTTGGGATATTTTCCAGAAATTTTCCAGGAATATTCTGAAACCATAGCAACGGAAATAGGGCTGGACATCGCGCACATTATATATTAATTTCAGTGTTTAATATAGTACCGGTTAAAATCTAGTATATCAGGAAATATTTTTTCGGTTTCTGAATTTGTGAAACAAGTAGCGAGATAACATACTATTTTGCACAATGGAGGTTTATTTGGTTTTTCAGGAGTTTTTCAAAAGTCGGGGTCGATTTCCAGTATCAGTTTAAAGCGGGATTTTCAATCGAAAAGAAATATAAATTGCTAAGGACTTCAAGAAACTAACCTCCTATATTCAAACGATTGAAGTACAAAACAATGCAGTTTAGTGCAGTCCAATACAAAAACCTTTATTTTCTGTTTAAATATCAAGTTTACAGTTTTAAAACCACTTTATTTAACCAGGCTCAATATAAATGTGTATTAATTCTGATAACTGAAAACAGTATTCACAACGGCTTTCCTACTATAGGATTGGCTGTATCTTTTATGGCCTGAGATAAAACTATTTATGATAACATTTCTTAAAATAGAAGGTTATTATATGGCAAAAGGGGGAGAAGCTAATAGAATCTGCAACACTTCAGCTTTAAGCTTTTTAATATTTTGATTATGAAATACTACTTTCGGCATTGGTTACGAAATGATGGGAGGGACTAGTTAATGGCGATGGTTCTTCA
Organism: Parazoanthus atlanticus; assembly: GCA_025448195.2. Taxonomy (NCBI): domain Eukaryota; kingdom Metazoa; phylum Cnidaria; class Anthozoa; order Zoantharia; family Parazoanthidae; genus Parazoanthus; species Parazoanthus atlanticus. Next base: position 9,125 of record JAOEHT020404674.1, on the reverse strand, counting down.
GAGGGAAGAGCAAGTGTAGGAGAAACAGCGTCTGCTGACATCCCGTGACAATAATAATAATAATAATAATACTGATAATAATAATAATAAAATTTTATTTCACAACCATAAGATCTTTTAAAATCATAACAATCATCATCATCATCATTATCATCATCATCATCATCATCATCATCATCATCATCATCATAACCATAATCATAATTGTAATAACGACGACAACAACAACAACAACAACAACAACAACAACAACAAAATCAACAACAACAATAATGAAAACAGGATGGTCGATTTTCTTCGCGAACCCTTTTCATCTTCTAGCCGTTTCGATAGCACAGCTTCAGGTTCTTTGTCACTCCTCGGGTTATTAATCGTAATCTTGCTGTGGACATCTAAGTCAGTCTCAGAAGTTCAAAACACGCTTCATTTTAGCTTTTAATCATTGTCAACACACTCAAAAGGTCGTCGGTGTCAAGCAACTAAAATGTTCTTATTGCGTGTCTAGGAAATTTCAAAATTTTAGACACTGTTCCTGTCAGTGTTTCATCACGATTTCATTTCATGGTATCATTTTTGGAGCTGGCTAGGTTCTATTTAGTATTACTGAAATAGAAAAAGCGATTTTATAGTGGTCATAGTATGATTCCGTTTAAATGGACTATTTAAGAAAACAGTTGAATATCACTTGTGTGAATCAGTTAATAATTACGGTGTTTATCGGCTTCAGGTGTGCCGCTGATTCTTTCTACAAGACTATCAAATGACAATTGCCCTACACACGACATGTAGAATTGGCTGAGCCTTCAGCCTCAACGTTCTTGTAAACAAAACTCTTATAATTACAGAAGATAACAAATCGTTTCTCAAAAATAAATACTAGACAGTGTACTTCACTCTGTCGTCACAGGCTGTACACTCATTCTTATTTTCAACCGAGAAAATCCGAGTTAGTTTCAGTTCGGTTTTTCCTAGCTTATTTGAGCACAAGAACAATTAAGTTATAGCTTCATTCGAAAACATCCAGTTGCAGTGTTTGCAAGAGCCAAAATATCGTTTGTTAACTTTTCATTTTGCCCTCCTTCAATCCCACAATGCAACGGTAATGCGTATTGTTAGTCTACTGCCACTCATCCTGCATGTTGCAGATATATTTCAACAAACTCATCGAACATTTTTCTAAACAGCATCATTCCATCCAATTTCAAATTCCGAAATGATAGTATGGAGAAACTTTGTAAACAAACTGTGACGTCATCGTAAAATGGGGCAATGCACGAAGATGCGACTGTTTGGGTCATCGACAATTAACTATTAAGGGTAGGCTTAGTTTAAACTATCCGGATTTTTTTTTTAGTACTTAGAGAAATTGGAAATGTTTAAGAAATAAAGAGATATATAGAACGTTTTGCACTTTTCTGCGATATTTAGGGTAATTTTTGGTTTTTAGATGGTTCACTTCTGAATTTTCAGTTATTTATGAGCATAGTTTTTAACCAGCGCTGCGCTATGTGTTAGCTGAGTTGAAAATATGTTCTCCGTTCTCGATTGTTCGCTTCGCTCACTGGATGGGATGTGCGTATCAATTATCAGCACTCGATTATAACAAAATTCCTATCTAAACGTCATGTAATTTCATATATCTTAAAGTCAAATTTACCCAAAGATATATCAAGACGCCACAAGTTTTAAGTCAGTCTGTGTCGGTCGCCACTGAAAAGCGATATAAGGGGAAAACGCCGACCACAGACGCCGATACTCGATTCAGTCTTTTCTGTGTGGTCAACAACCAATATTAAAGTACTGACAGCTGCCTGTCATTTTACAAAACTCAACTTGGACTTCCATCCGAAGAACTTCTTTTATGAAACTAATTATCCAGTGTTGGTAGAACAGCGTGCGCTTGTTTTGAGTTTGAAGACGGCCTTTGAAAGCAAAATGTAATTTATTTTAATGCAAAGAAGTCGAAATGATTCCGTCAAAAGGGCCTAAATTAGCGCTAATCCATTTAACCTCTGTATCCGCTGGAAAGACTAACAGGGTCTCCATCTGCAATTTTGTCTTCTTAAAACTGGTTCCATTTTGTGCAGTTTGAGTCGCAAACTGGTACATCACGAAATTGAATGTATTGGAATTGTATTGCCGAAGGATTGTTCCAAAATGGTTAAAATTGATAGCAAAATAACGGAGTATCTGTTTTGTATCAATTTTAAGTCGTCACATGGTTAAGTACTTTTCTCTTTTGCGACAAAGGCATTATAATTGTGAGTAATTTTCGGAATGAAAGCTTAAACGACCTTTAGGCTTTAGTTTCAGCGACTGGCCGGTGTTCTGTTTTACGTTTAGAAATAAAATGTTCTAGCTTTGAGTTTGAGGGTGCGATGAGTTATTTGATCAATTTCTATCATCAGAGATACACTCTGAAGTTTAAAACATATTATTTCCTAATATGATGTCGCCAAAGTTGTTGTTTTATTAGTCAAGGTCATGGATCGCCTAAAGATAGCCTGGGGCTAATATATAACAGCTTTTCCCCTCGTGTTTGTTTTTTTACTGTTCTTGTGCTGAGTGTAGAGATAAGAGTGTTCAGAACTGAAGGGCTCTTTTACGGTATAATTGCGCAATATTTCCATTGCTTGGCAAAAGAAGTTAAAAATGCAAAAACAGCTTTGTTACAAACTCCGTATTTACTCGGTTAAACGCCTCTCCCGAATAAACGCCGCATTTGAGAGCAAAAATACTAATAAACGCCGTCCCCAAATAAACGCCGCATCCCTGATGCGGCATTTATTCGAGGAATATAATCAAAAAGCGAGCACAGTACAATCTAGTTTAAGCCAACCTCGGAAATCTATTTTCCTTGATAACAAAGTTTTTCTGAGTTCATCAACGCTCTTCCACTGTTCACTAAGCTCTCTCTACCGAATTCTTGTATCATTCCCTTTGTGCGACCAACATCAATTGTAAATTTAACCTGGCGGTGGCAATCTGACTCGATTAGTTCGCTATCTTCAGATTGCCAGTATCCATTTTTACATAAATCCATAAAACTATAATGTAACCTGGAGATACAAAATAAATTGTTGTTGTTGTTGTTGTTGTTGTTCTTGTTCTTGCAATTCCGTTTGTTAAGGCCGAGAACTTCGCCGGCACAAGACACACGAGACAATAAATGACATTTCAGACATTTTTTAAAAACATGTTTCTGTTTAACTGCTAACCTTCACTTGTTTAATAGAAATGTTAAATAAACGCCGCTCCCGAATAAACGTCGCATCCAAATCACGAAAAATGTAATAAACGCCGCGGCGTTTAATCGAGTAAATACGGTAGTTCAAACACAATTCTGCCTTAATGTGTCCAACAGGCCACTAAATTCGCTTCAGCATCCGTTTCAATCGTTCTCAGAGCTAAGCCGTCCGTCCTATAATTGCATGTTTATTACCGAACATATTGTAGCGCCAAAATGCATTGGTCCTAAACAGTTCTGTTTGTAGATGGGGTTGATCAACATACTTTGAGTAATAATGAAAGGAACCAGTTTTGGATACAGCGGTTTTGTATGGAGCAAGAGCGAAACTGCACTTTTAACAGAGTTTACTAACAGAAAATCTTCTGTTAAATGTTTTTTAAAGGCAGAAGAGGCGGTTAAGAGCGAGGCAACCTCTGAAGTCGATAAGAAGCTAATGACAAGGGTTTCTACGAAACGCTGTTTTCCCTTGCTCATTCCAGACCTTCCATTCTATTTTCGCTTTTCACTTTCGAGTTACTTTTTTATTAACAATGGAAAATGACGGCTGGGTGGCTGTCAAAACCTATTTACATGTGACTGGTGACTTACTGTTAAGCAAGGCATTTCTAGTGCTATGGATACTGAAAGATAAATTGCCAAAAAATAATTCATCTTGACAAAGAAATATATAGATAAAAAGAGAATATAGTAGAAAGGATTGCAATCCAGAAAAAACTGAGGAATTGAGAGTTGAGAACTGGAATCAGCATTGGAATTTCAAATGGAAAAAATGGATGACGAAAAAATTGGAAACGTCAGATTGTCAGATAGAGTATTGAAGAATGGCTAGCTATGAACTATTGGAGAAACTTGCCTTACTTCTGTTTCAGACGGTCGCACTTCAGTCGAATCTATTTGAAACCGTTAAACTTGACAGAAACTGTTCGTCTAAAACAAATGTTGAACGATTTAACGTTCGTACAAACTAAACTCTGCAGACTTCTATAATTCGTTTTAAACGTGGATTTACAATAAAGTTTAACGGCTTCAATGAAATTTGACTGACTTAAATTCGACTGAAGTGCGACCGTCTAAAACAGGCCTTAGGCAACGAAATGCCGTGGCAACAATACATGATCAGGTTTTCACGGGTTTTTCATGTCAGACTTCAGCTCGTTTCTGTTTGTGTCGTGCCCTTTCAGATCAACCACAGTGTCAGTCGGCTAACTTGAAGGTTCTTGATGACCAACGTCGCAACGTAGCCAACAAGACAAGCGACCGCTCAGCTCCCCTCTGTGACAGCGATCTGTCAGAGGGCTGGTACCGACTGCAGCTTGGCGGCCTCCCTGCAGTGATGCCAACCTCGTGCCCAGACCCTGGCACCTGTGGAACCAACGCCCAGATTTGGTTGATGCCCAATGTTCAGCCATCGTTTGCCCAGGGAAAGAACGGAACGGCCTGTGTGGCATGGAACAGTGGAAGCGGCAAGCGTATTTGCTGCCTGTGGCAAATCCCCATATCGGTGGTGCACTGTGGAGATTTTCTGGCTTACCACCTTAAGCGGACAGAAGAATGTCCGGTGGCTTATTGCGCCAAAGGTGAGGCGTTGAGGTGTTTCTTGTTGGTCACAAGTCAGTTTTGCTGACAAATATTCCGAATAAACTCATCACAATGTATTTGTGTGTGTACATTTTTTTTTTAATTTTTACATAATGTATAATAACTCAGTGTATAATTTGCATACAAAAGAAATACAAGCAATTACAAATAACATAAATATATAATAAATGTATGAAATCGATAATAATAATTAAATACACGCAAGAAACATGCGACAATCACAACGCATGCTCTTTATATCTGTGGACAATAAAAGAAAAACAAGTTTTAAATGTTTCCCTTTTGTTTGTTTGTTTTCTTGTGTTTGTTTGTTTGTTTTGTTTGCTTGTTTGTTTGTTTTGTTTGTTTGTTTGTTTTGTTTGTTTGTTTGTTTGTTTGTTTGTTGACTAGAAATTCAAGCTAAGTGTTTTCAGTTTACAACTGGTCAGACATTTACTTCCAAAAGTAGTTATATAAGACTGGAGATGCCATAAGGTGCTTTCTGTTTCTCGGGTCTGACTGCCCCAAGCGGTCAGTGTTTAAGTGGAACGGACAGACCGACTCGAGTTACGGATTGCTTCTGTCCCGCTCGTCAAGAGCGCGGGAACATAGCGATTTATGGCGGAAAATCTTGACCCTTTCATTAACCAGCCCTCTCGGCCCGGCCAGACCCGACAAATGGAAATTGAACAACTGAACAGTCTCAAAATATTTTACTCATATTTTCTGGGTGCAAAAATACGTACATTTCTCTGCCAATCGAGTTCTCAGAACAAAGTGAAAGCAGGAAATTAAAGAAGTGGCTAATTGCGACTTTGAAGTGAAAATTCAGCTAATTTTAGGACCTTTTGAGACATTTCAGAAGTACAATAAACACTATGATATGCCATTTATTTGATTTCCTAGCAACACGAAATGTTATAATATAAACACACTCAACGTGGTCAATTTTGAACGTGATTTGGCATAGTTAATTAAGCAAAACCGATATTTCTTTTTCTCCAAATTTCTCAAAACCTATGTGTTTCTATAAAGTTTCAAAAAATGTTTTCGAACCATATGTTCCTTTTAGGTAAATTATCAGAATTGTCAATTTTTCAAGCCATGCTGCGACTTCTCGATATTACAGACAGTCACTACTAAAAATCGTTTCAACTTGTCTCGTTTTGTAGCTGTGCGAACTCGCTGTGGTCCCAACAAAGTCGGTTACGTACCAAACTGCAAAGGTAGGAAACTGTAAATTACTTTCTCAGGAACTTAGATGGATAGATTGGTTGATTAAAAATAATAATAATAATAGTTTTAATTACACATTCTCCCATAAAAATGAATTACAATGTGTTTACAAATGAGGGTAAAATATTACAAGGTTAATATGGTACTCTAGGGACTGGGTTACAAAGTTTAAAATAGATAAATTTACAATTTCGGTAATCTATTTTAATAATAAATATTAAGTATTGCGAGACAATGGGTATTAAAGCTACACTTTCTTGTTTGACATGATAATAGCACTGGGAAAAAAGCTTCTTTTAAAACGTTCAGTTATACACTTCTATAGGCTCCTATTGTTTGAGTTTCTAATAAAAATGTCCATGCGCGCTTGCCCTGGATTGGGTCAGATGCTGTGAAAGAGGGCCACCTTTATTGATTTTCTCCAAAGTTCTTACAGAGAGATCATCATGCCGGGTGTCTAATCTTGGGCAACCAGCTGTCTGTAGTGCCTCGCTGTATGACTGTCTGGGATAGGTGATACGCAGGACTCGTTTTTGGACTTTCTCGAGCTGCTCAGACAGGTAACAGGGTAGCGCATAATGCCATACGACGCAGCAGTATTCCAAAATGGAGCGTAACAATGCAACATAAATGGAAAAGAGGTCAGCCGCATGCCGCAGGGACACCCCCACGGTGCAGAACATGGAGTATGTGTAAGCGCTTCGACGCCTTAGAGACAATTGAAACTAAATGTTCGTTCCATTTTAAGTTTTCCTGGATGGTTAGCCCAAGCACTCTATGTGGGGGAGGTTATAACTGGAGGTATTATAATTGGCTTTTAAGGTATGCTATGAAAACCTTTGTTTAAACTATCTTTAAAACATTCTTCATCAGTGCGTGGCCGATTTCCTACACTTAGTGGTAACCCAACTATTAAGCCCGGTACCCCGGATGACCGGTCGTTGGCTGGCTCCTCCATTTCTTTGACGTGTTCGTATGATGCGCAGGACACCGGGGATTTCCCAGCTGGATTCACGGTCACATGGTACAAAACCATGAGATTTTTAGGTGGAAACAATGGAAAACAGGTGCTGATATCACGAAATACCGTCCATAATTCTATGACGGTCACCACTGGACTCATGGATTTTGGTCTCGGCGACACGGTAAGTCAATGTTCAGTGGATGATCAGAGAAAATTGTATTAACTTGCACGGACTTGAACTGACTTGTATGGACTTAGCTGGCTTGCATGGACTTAAACTGACTTTCATGGACTTTAAATGACTTTCATGGACCTCAACTGACTTTCATGGACCTCACATGACTTTCAAAGACTTGCGTTAACTCCCATCGACCACCAAACGCACGTCCTACAAGTTTTGACGCAAGTTTGAAAGACGAAACTTGTGTTGACTTGCCTCTCCGTTTGCCAATGTTTAAAAACACAGAACAAGACAGAAAATTGCAGCTGCGCTAAGTAAGGCCATAGAAAAGAACAAAAGCCAGTGAAGGTTAAAAAACTCAACAACGACTTGCCCTTATCGGCAACCATTCGTAGAGTTCCTACTAAACAATATAGATACATTTTTATAGTAATCTGGGTACCTTATCAAATTTTATATAAGTATTTCTAATGTAAACTATTGGTAAACTGTTGTTTGTTAAGCGTGTTACTAATTTTGTAGAATTTTATTTTTCTCTGCAGGTGATGTGCACGGTTAAAGCGTACTTTGCAGATCAACCACAGATCACTTCTCCACTTAAATTTAGTCACGGATTTTATGTTGGAATCAAGGTATAACACAATGCTTGTCTTAGGGCCTGTTTATATAGGGGGAGGTAAATCTTAGTGTTAGAGTCAACTTAGCAGGCGATTAAATTGAACCTACCTACCTTAATATATATATTAAACCAACTTTCTGTTTATATGACCCGGCTTAGATTTAATAACAATAACAGTAACAGTAACAACAACAACAACAACAACAACAACAATAACAATAATAACAATAATAATAACTTTATTTCTTAAAGTGTGCATTTAAAAATATTCTCAATGCTCATTACAATATAAAATGTGAAAAAAGAAGCTGGCTATAGAAATTACAAAAAGATGATAAGATAATAATAAAATAGTTTAAAAAGTTGAAGAAAACTGACTAACTAAACTAACTAACTTACTAACTAAGCTAACTGCGAACTAACGAACTAACTTAACTACTGGCTAACGAACTTACACCGGGTGATGGGGTCAAATTAGTACCCGGATCAACCTGGCCGAGAGGAAGGGTGATCCCTGTACTAGAGTTATCTTCGACGCGAGTTTCGCCATGTAAACGGTCGAGAAAGTCATTGGGTTTGATGATGATCTGCCTGATGATAGCCGAGTAGGTTGGAAACGTTTGTTTTCGTTACGTTGTAACATTGTTTACCTTGTATTTTATTATTATTTATTATCATTGTTATTATGTTTTATCATACATGTATTTACTTCACTTTGAAACACACCAAATTGGCCTTTTAATCACAGCTAAGGTGTTTTAGACAATTAGTGTCCCGAGAAGAGGTTACCTCGTGCGTAGCGTGGATGTCATGTGGACTGTTTCGCTCGAAGGAAATGTACAAGTGCGTACAAGTTTGAGAGGAACACGCGCGTTAGACATCTGCTCAATTTTAATATTATTTAATTGCCTAGTGCGTTTGGGGAGCTTGGGCTAAAAATAACTTTGTCAGGATTAGCTGTGGTTCATGGCTACTATGATGTGGTCCTACTCTCTATTGGTATAGGCCGAATTGTATTTCTATATTCAGAAAGTTGGCTTACCAACACTCCTTAACCTCTGGTTACTGTTTTCACAGTTACTATCAGATCTATTTCCTGCCATGTACCAACACATCTTAATCTCTATAGGTTCTTACTGATAGCTTACCACAGTTACTACTACATCTATTTCGTGCCATGTACCAACACATCTTAATCTCTATAGGTTCTTACTGATAGGTTACCACAGTTACTACTACATCTATTTCGTGCCATGTACCAACACATCTTAATCTCTATAGGTTCTTACTGATAGGT
>JAOEHT020403886.1:0-17413 GCA_025448195.2 Parazoanthus atlanticus | reverse complement strand
AGAAACGCACACTGGTGAGAAACCTTACAGTTGCGACCAATGTAACAAGTCATTCAGTCATTCTGCACACTAAATGTGCACAAGCGAACTCACACTGGTGAAAAACCTTACACTTGCGACCAGTGTAACAAATCATTCGTTACTTCTTCGAAATTGATTGCGCACAAAAGAACTCACACTGGTTAGAAGTCTTATAGTTGCGACCAGTGTAGGAAATCATTCATTATTTCTTCGAAACTGGTCGTGCACAAGAAGAGTTCACGCTGGTGAGAAATTTTACAGTTGTGATTAATGTAACAAGTCATTCAGGAAATATGTGGGAGCTTGGTTAAGCACAAACGAATTCACACCAGTGAGAAGCCTTATATTTGCAACCAGTGTAACAGTACATTCAGCACCTTAGGTATGTTATTTGTACACAAAGGCACTCATAATGATGAGAAACTTTAGAGTTGCGATCTGTATCTTTGCGCAGCTCTGGAACTTTGATATGTGCTCGCCATCACTTACAAAACAGTTATGTTAGTTACTCTATTATCTGGACAGAGATGTCAAACCATTCATGCCTTGACTCTTAGTGGTATGAAACAACCAAGAGATGTTATTACTTTTGAGATAAGTTGGATTCTAAAAACAAGTAAACCAGGGAAGCATCTTGGACATTTAGAGTTCAAAGCATGCTCACTAGACAAAAGGTTGTGTGTTACAACATGTATTGAGAATTTTTTCAAGATAACAGAACCACTGAGAGATGGTAATGACCAGCTGTGGCTATGCTACACTAAGCCATATAAACCAGTTACTAAGGATACAACAAGTAGATGGGTTAAGAATGTACTTGATAAATCAGAGATAGACGCCAAAAAGTATGGTGCTGATAGCACACGAGCTGCAAGTACTTCAGCAGCTAAATCAACTACCAGTTTATCTATTAATGATATCATAGAGAAAGCAGGTTGGTCCGGAGAGAGTACGTTTAGGAAATTTTATGATAAGCCAATCACTGAAGCTGTTAACTTTGGAGAACACATTGTAACTCTCACAAGTTGTTCAAAGCAATAAATTGCTGGATGTGGAACTGTTCATGACCACATTGCTTTCAAGTCTTACGTGACTTCATAGCGACATGGTCCAATGACGAAGTAGAATTATAAAATTAAATGAGACTTACCTGTACGTTGAAGTTTGATTGGAGTTCTATAAGTTTTTGGACTGGAGCTAGGTAGTCACGGGCACACCCTTTATGTTTTCATAGCACTAGAAACAGTGTTACAACCCACCCTATTATATGGGTATGTATGTGTCCATTCCCAGCTCAGATTTGCTCTATCTCACGTGACTCCCTAGCTCCAGTCCAATAACTCGTAGAATTCCAATCAAACTTCAACTTACAGGTAAGTCTCGTTTCATTTTATAATTTTCCTGCTTCAAGTAAGTCTTTAGGGAAACATTCGCCCAGTTTGTGTATATTTGCAGCACAAAATCTCAGTTCTTTGAGATTTTGCAGGATTAAACCGTCCTCACCCTTAGTGATGGGCTCTTGTGCCAGAAAAAGGTCAAAAGTTACAAGAAATGGTTATTTAAACGTACCCGACGCCCACATGAAGTCATAGACCAATTGCATAATACGTCCCAGTGGCCATAAACTGTAACTTTAAGTTGAAGTTTAGCTCCAAATTCTCATACATTTGCTGTATTTTTGCCTTTCTGACCTCGACTCAAAGCTTTTGTTCATGGCCCCAGTGGCGTGTTATGCAATTGGTCAATGACGTCCCGCCGAGCGAAACATTCTATCAATTTGCAACAGGGATACGTTACCTCTTATGTAATACTTCATATATGCATGACATTTGCAGCCTCGAACATTGTTAATTAAATAGAGAAAAACTGCTCCCCTTTCCGTCAGTCATCTTCTATTGTATAAGGCCACCTTAAACCTATCTTACACGGCCTTTTTGGGGGTTCCTGGCCGCGGACGTAAGCTCAACTAGTATTAGAGGGAGCAAAATGAAACTTGGAGGGTACCTATAACTTTTCAATCTAAGCTATTTAATTTGTCTTTGGTGTACGTATGACGTCAGCCACATAGTGGATGTATTGTAATAAAGTTGTTGTTTAATATTATTATTATTATTATTATTATTATTAATAATAATAATGTCATTTGAAATCTTCGCACCCCCATCGAACATCCACGGGAAATTCAACTATAATCATTAATACATGTGAAAAACATGATACATGTACCTGAGAAACTAAACTACAGGTGTATGAGATTCAACTCATGGAGTGAGTTAGAATACTGGGATATACTTATTTGTGAGGCTATACTAAACCCGCATATAAGAACCAAGGTTTTAAGAACCTGTTAGGCTAAGATTTTCAATGATTTCATAGGTAATATTACATTCTCAGATTTAGTGTGTAGACCTCCTTACATAAGAACCTATTTTAGTCTAACATTTCAAAGCAGGTTCTTATTTTATCAAATAGAGTCAAAACTAAAAATTCAAAAACCAAAACAAAGAAACTCTACAAAGTAATGAAAATAAGCCAGATCCCTGACAATGTCATTCAGATATAGCTCTAAAAACCTGTATAGAACCATGATAAAGAGTAACAACAAATAATTTTGTCGAGTGAAAATGCTACATGGCAATATCAACTAAACATAGAGTTTTCTACCAGAAACGAGCAGCTTTTTAAGAAAAACAGAATCCGTTTAAGAACCTAATACCCAGCAAACACCATTTATTTAAGAACCTTTTTAGACCAACTTGTTTGAAAAATCTTGATTCTTAAATACGCGGGTTTTTACTATAGCACATGTACTAGTTGAGATACTCCGGACAGATGCTTGGCAGTGAACATGTCTTCCTGGAGCATTTTAAATGAGTCACCTAAGACTGACACAAGAACAGCAAAAGAAACGGGTAAACACTTTGTTTTTTCAACACGAAATGAAACCCCCGCTTAGTCCCCGACCCACAAGGCGAGGAAGTAAAAATCAATGAAATATTCGCACACCGGGGCACTTACATTTGGTGAATATTGAGTAAACGTCCCCGCTTTACACTGCCGCGGACTATCCCCGGGATGGGGGGATACGAGGCTTTCAAATGACTGGTGCATTGTTTAGACATTGTCGATCTGCCCAGAATCGGCACGCCAGCAGGCGACGTTGTACAGTCATTTCAACTGACCGTTAAAACACAAATTTCAGAATTTGTTTAAATCTTAGCTAACTTCAAGTTCTTAGGTTGCTACTGGAAATCAACTTTGACCGTTGACCGGCCGTCATTTCAAGCCATAAATGCAAAAACAATACCGCAACATAAGTTTATCCTCTCCTGGTGTTCAATTCCGACTTTGTTTCAAACGACGCTCGTCATCGTTTTGTAAGCGTCTAAATTATTCTAATTTATGCCACTAGATTTCCAAAGCGAGTAACCCCTAATGATCTCAGACTCGTCTTTCGAGCAACACCCCGCCAGCAGCAAACAAAGAAAAAGTCTGAAACCTCAGGCTAGTAAGGGTAGGTCTAACCACGTTCCCAAAGCTGTGGAACAATTTGCTACACAGTAGTTCATATGCACTCAACCAAGTCTGAACTGGGAAAATATTTGATACACAGGTCGCAACTCTAACATTTCGCACCAGTTTGAGTTGGTTTGTGCACAACTAAGTTGCTTATGGTGCTGAAAGGTTAAGATTTCTCACCAACGTGAATTCGTTTGTGCTTAAGCAAGCTCACAGATTCGCTGAATGACTTGTTACACCTCTCACTGAATTTCTACCAAAATATTTCATTTCGGGGGGAATACTGATGTTTCCTGTCAAGCCTTTCTGTAAAGGGAGATCGCTGAACAACCGTATACGGTCAGTGGAGACAGTTGCAGTGGCATAGTCACGAAGCGCTATGAAATTTTCGAATCAGATTGACCGAGAAACCAATTTCAGTTTTGAAAACTAGATATGTGCTTGATATTAACACCAAAATCATCTCGAATCCATGTACCAGTTGGGTTCTGGGACGTATGAAAACAGCCCAAAACCGACTTTTTGATTGAAAAGACGATAACTTCGTTTCTGTGATGGCCTGTATTTTCATATCCAAGAATCGTGTTTTAAAACAATATATAGCAGATTGAAGTGTTAATGACATTGTATTAGGATGTGCAGTTAGATTGCTGTTTTATGCTTTTCCAGTTCTGTGCGCGCCGGTTAAAGTTGGACAATTTTAACACCTGCGAAGGCTTCAAATCCACTCAAAATGGCTGTAACCGTTAATGCTCTACCGCAGAATGTAGAATTAACGGAGCCATTCATATTGTTATATCTGATATTAGTTCTCCTAAACCTTTCAAAGTTTGAAAGATTTCATTATTTCAAAAACTTAGTCGACAATTACTGACAGGTGCTCTTAATTTATGCGGATCGAAAAGACAAATCGTGTAATTCGTTGGAATTGTAGCATCTAATTGGTCAAAAATACTTGAAACTGTATGAATGAATGTTGTAACGGCAGCAGCTCAGTGAGGAGAGAGTACCGTGAAAACCAAGGGAAACTAGACTTGCTCACAGATTCCACAAAGTCCTATGTTTATTACAAAGTGTAAACCATTCAACAGCGCTCCTGTACTCTGTAGTGTAGGACGTGTAACGAAGGCCTCAAGTGGCTTCTAGGTAATACAGCAATGTGAAACAACCAAGGTTGATACTCGTGAACCCGAACCCGTCGAATTTCTGTGAGCCTATGAGGCGTTTTTAGAAATAGGACTGGGGTAAAGGCTCATGTCACGTGATCTCGTGATGTAAGACTAGCGACGTAAATTATTTAGAAAAAGGTGATAAAGGCTGATTAAAAAACTATTAACTAGATTAACATAAGGCACGTGGGTGCCGTTACACTGCTTCCCTAAATGTGACTACATTTACTAATATAAGGCTGCTATCTGGTAATAATAAGACTTGAAAACTTGCAATTGAAATGAAATGAAATGCTTAAAAATATTGAAAACTCGATTATAAAAATTGATTGCTATACTCATTCACTTGTTGAAAATTCAATATACGACTTGCGGCTATATAAAATACACTAAAAATCTTAAAATCATGCATAAAGATTAAGAAATGTTCTTAAGATAAGTTCATTCTAATCTACTCAAAACAAATGTTTCAGTTCTTGAAATCAGTTCTCATTAGCAACTAACAAAACCAGTTTGTGTACAGGTCGATCAAAGTTCTTTCTCTGTCCGTCCTGGTACGTAACGATCTTGACTTTGCGTACAAGTCCGTCCTTGCTCGGGTAGGTCTCAGTGACCAGTGCGAGTGGCCACTTGTTTCTGGGTGTCTCGTCGCACATGAGAAGTACGTCTCCTTCTTTCAAGTTTCGCCGTGGGCTATTCCATTTCTGTCGGGACTGTAGGAGGGCACAGTATTCCTTTTGCCAGCGCAGCCAGAACTGATTGGCGAGGAACTGGACTCGACGCCATCTCTTGCGTGAGTACATGTCCGGGGGATCAAACTTTCCCGGTGGGGGTAGCACGATTTGTGTCTTCTGAGTAAGGATGTGGTTGGGGGTCAGCGGCTCTGCTGCTAACGGGTCTGTCAGGTTATCTACAGTGAGCGGGCGGCTGTTAACGATGTTCTCGGCTTCCGTCATCAGGGTACGGAGCGACTCGTCGTCCAGTTGAGTTCCGTGCTCTCGCAGTAGGGATGACAGGACAGATCGCGTGGTGCGAATTTGGCGCTCCCATATACCTCCCATGTGAGAAGCGTGTGGGACATTCAGGTTGAACTTTATCCAGTCGCAATCTTGTGATGAAAGGAACTGATCAATTGACTCGCGGTTTAGCTCCTTTAGGGCTGCTGAGATTTCGTTCTTTGCTCCAATGAAGTTGGTGCCTTGATCGGATCTGAGTTCACGTACTTTGCCTCTGCGACTAATGAAGCGTCTGAGTGCGTTGATGAAGGAATCTGTTGTCAAAGCGTTCAGAGTTTCTAAGTGTATAGCGCGGGACGCTAGGCAAGTGAATATGAGGCCCCAACGCTTTAACTCTTTACGGCCGTCTTTGATGATAAAATGGCCGAAAACGTCCATTCCACTGTAAGTGAAAGGGGGTGATGGTGTGACTCGTTCACTTGGTAGGTCGGCCATCTTCTGGTCTTGCATGCGGCCACGTACCTTGCGACATGTGACACACTTTGACACGTAGTGAGAGACGGTAGACCGTCCGTTAATAATGTAATATCCGGCTTGACGTATGGCGTTATGTGTCATTCCGTAGCCTTGATGGTGCTGCTTCCCATGGTGGTACCGCATCAGGAGGGTGGTGACGTGGCTGTTTCGTGGCACGATCATGGGATGCTTGACTTCTGTAGGACTGTTAGCATGGTTAAGTCTTCCACCGACTCTTAGTACTCCGTCTTCATCAAGGTACGGGTCAAGCTTGTAGATGTTACTTGTTGTCTTTACTTGTTTGTTTCGTTCTCGTGCTGCTTCGCGTTGCTTGAACTTGTCTTGGTTGCCTGGCAACGTGCGGAGAACTGCTATTTCCTCTTTGAAGTGTTGGTGTTGCAGAGATTTAATGACTATTTTCTCTGCTTCTTGCAATTCCTTGACTTGGTGTTGACGTTCTGTAGGTCGCCATTTGTGTTGCTTGTTAGGTCTTAGTCTTTCGATCATTCTCTGGATACGAACGACTGTTTGCTTGAGACGAGTGAAGCTCGAGAAGTGGTTGAAGCGTGTTGGCTCGAGCATCGCAGGATAACGTGGGCCAGTGCTTGTAGTCATGGTTGACGTCACTTTTCTAACTTCAATGTCTGTCGGATCTAGCTGTGTAGGAACGGTCTTCTCGAGACAGGCTGTTGGGTCTTTGTTGTGTAGAAATTCTGGGCCGTTGAGCCAGCGCTTGTTTTCTAACAACTCTTTGCCGCTCATACCACGTGATGCTTCGTCAGCGGGATTCTCTTTCCCTGGTACATGATACCATTGGCTTGGTTGACTTCGATCTCTGATATGTTGTACACGATTTCCAACGTAAACATGGAAACGGCGTGCTTCATTGTTGATGTAGCCTAAGACAATCTCTGAGTCTGTGAAGTAGTAGTGTTCAATGTTCTCAATGTCTAGTTCTTGTTCAAGCATTGAGCCCACATTTACTGACACAACTGCTGCTGTGAGTTCAAATCTAGGGATCGAAATGGGTTTGAGTGGAGCGACTCTAGATTTCGCCATTAGAAAGCTGACATGCACGTCTTGGTTTGCGTTTGTAAATCGGAGATAAGACACTTGTCCAATCCCTGTATCACTAGCATCGGAGAAGCTGCATATCTCAGTGCGCACGGGTGTGCCGAAACCGGTAGGCTTGAGGCATCGTGGTAGCTTCAACTTCTCTAATAGAAGGAGCTCGTTTCGCCATTTCTCCCACTGCGGTACGATGTCTTCTGGAATTTGTTCATCCCAGTCTGTGTTTAGGCGGCACAGGGACTGTAGGATTTGTTTGCCAGGCAGTATGACGGGTGACACTACACCAAGGGGATCATACACTGAGCTCACAGTGGATAGTATACCACGACGGGTAAGGGGATTGTCCCTGAGCTCAATGTGGAAGCCCAGTGTGTCAGACTCAATACACCAATACGTTCCCAGAGATCGCTGTACTGGCATAGAATCGTGTCTCAGATCGAAGTCTTTCAGGTCTTTTGCACGATCTTCTGGCGGCAGTGCTTCCAGGACTTCTTTCTTGTTGCTGGCGAATTTGTGAAGGCGAAGGTTGTCGTTTGCGCACATCTCTTGTGACTTCTTAATAAGCTCGACTGCTTTCTCTACTGTAGGGACTGATGTTAGTCCATCATCGACGTAATAGTCTCGCTTAAGGAAATCCGCGGCTTCATCTCCGTACTGCTGTCGCTTGGACTCTCCCGTCTGACGGAGACAGAAGTTAGCCACTCCAGGGGATGATGTTGCGCCGAAGAGGTGGACGTCCATTCTGAACTCTACGATTGGCTTGTTCAGATCATTGCCCTCAAACCACAGAAATCTGAGGAAATCTCTGTGTTCTGGGTTGACGTAGAAGCAATGGAACATCTGCTCGACGTCACAGGAGAAGGCGACCTCTTCTTTCCGGAAGCGCGTTAGTACTCCCACCAGTGAGTTTAGTAGGTCTGGGCCTTGGAGGAGGTGCTTGTTCAGTGACTCATTCTCGAATACGGCGCTGCAATCAAACACGACACGGATCTGATCTGGCTTTCTAGGGTGGTACACGTTGAAATGCGGGAGGTACCACACTTTTCCAGGGGGGGTGGGTAGCTGGTCTACTGGTACACGACTGGCATATCCACGATCTAGGATCTTTTGCATGAAGGCTAAGTAGTCGGATTGCACTCTTTGATCACTTAGTAGTTTGCGTTTCAGTGACAAAAGTCTCTTAAGACAGTGTCTCTTGTTGTTTGGAAGTGTTATGTCATCGGATTTCAAAGGCAGGGGGGCCTCCCAATTCCCATTCTCATTCTTATGTAGGCCGGTTTCTAGGATAGTTGTGAATCGTTGGTCTTCAACTGATTCTGTTTGTTCTGTTCCACGTATCTTGCGGCTGTGTTTCAGCTCACTGTAATCCAATTCCATCATTTCACGAACTTGTGCAGGACTCGTCATGTCTTTCGTTGATACCGGACTTGCGAAGGGACTGGTGACGAGTGGATGTTTGGCACTGGAACTGAGTACACATGGGTTGTAGGTCTCTTGCCCTAGCACTGTTTCTCTCTCGACTGTCACACGATTGACGTAGGCTGTATCCAGTTCAGCACTGTCGTCTTTGCAAACACGCCCGATAACTGTCCAGCCGAATTTGTACTGCTCGGCCCATGGTTCTTTTGGACCGCCAGAAATCACGCTGATTGGCTGGAAGGCGGCGGGAACATTTCGCCCGATCAACATGCCGATGTCGATGTCTGGTCTGCCGGGAAGTGTGTCGGCGATATCGGCTAGGTGTTTCCACTGACGGGCAATGGCGGGGGTCGCGATGTCGCGGTGAGTGGCTGGAATATACTCTCGTGTATACGCGTATGGAATACGGATGCTGCCATGCTCATGGTTGACATCTTGGATGTGTAGTCCAGTCACTTTCGGGGTGCGGATGGTGCTGGAGCCAACGACTGTGTTGATCTGAAGATCGATCTCTGGGGCTTGTACGCCAAGCCTGCCCACTAAGGAGTCGGTGACGAACACATCAGTGGACTGATCGTCTAACACGGCATGGGTCAGGATTTCTTCCTCTGGACATGACTGATGGGTTAGCTTCACGAGGACTATTCTGGTGCACGACCGACCGTTATCCTCCCCTCCGCACACTTGTGTGCAACTTGATGAGGCATTGGCTGAGTGTTCGGACTCCATATGGAGCGCGGTTAAATGAGACTTCTCGCAAACGTCGCATTTCGGTGTGGCTGCGTCGCAGCTAGCGGCAAGATGCCTGTTTTGCGCACCGCATTTATAACATAATCTGTTTGTCTTAAAAAATTCTTTCCGTTCTGTAATGTCAAGTTCTCTAAATTTCTTACATTCGCTGATGTTGTGGGTCTTTGCATTATGGTACAGGCATAGTTTGCTTGTAGAATTTTTAGTTGCTGTGGGCGCGGTCTGCTTTCGCGCGTTGCTAGCTTTTGCATTGCTTTTTTGATCGTTGGATTTCGTTAGCATCTATGGGGGGTGGCTCTCGGTGGGCGCGGTTTAGCTGTGTCGTTGCTAGGTGACTGGCGAACAATTTGTGGAATGTTCAGTCTGTCCGCGTGGAAAGTTACTTCTTTCACAAATTCTTTGAAGCCTGGAAACTTGTCTTGTCCCTCTGCTTCTTGCAGCGTTTGGACTTTTGCGGACCATTTGGTCTGGAACCAATTCGGTAACTTCTCGACCAGAGCTTGAAGCTTGGATGGGTACTCGAAGATTTTCAGACTGGGCAAATGTAATGCCGCAGTTTCCACTTGTTGTAGAAAGTCGCTGAATTCTCGAATGCCGCGCGCATCATTGCTTGATAATTTTGGCCAGTTCGAAAGTTTAATTTCGAAATCAGTTGCTATGATTGCTGTTCTGCCGAATCGTTCTTTAAGCTTCTTTCTAGCTTCGACGTAGGCTAGCTCTGAGTCGGCGGCTACAATGTACTGCAGTTGCTCTACTACCAACTTGGCTTTTCCCTCTAGGTGCTGAAATAGCAAATATAACTTCTGTTTAGCGTTGATTGGCGCCGCGTCGATCAGCGCGTCGAAAGCGGTTTCCCAAATGAAGAATTTGGTGTCTTTTTCCTCCCCAGTAAAAATTTCTGGTTTTGCCTGCGGAAGGCGTTGCAGTTGTGTTACCTTGGCTAAGGCTTCGGCAATTTGGTCTATACTCGTGGTAGTGTTAGTGGCTGTCGGGGCGAGGTTAGCAACACGTGTCTGTTGTAGGTTGTGGAAGACTGTGCTTTGCGTGGCAAAGGTGCTGCTTGACAGGTTGTCATGATTCGAACGTGGTGCAGAGAATGTGACGTTTGTCACGGCGGCTGTGCTAATATTCGAGCCCGCATTGCCTGCATTTAAAGTTCCAACACTGTATTTGACTGGAGTGCTTGTACTTTGCATGTGAGAAATTGGCTTTGTATTCGTGACTGTGGTTTGAAGTTGACCGGACAATTTAGTGTTCGGTGTTTGGATCTGGTGTGCAGACATACTAGTATGAATTTTATTTTCTTTGCTGGTAGCTTGAAGCTGCGAAACTACCCGATTTGCTGTTGTTTCTGCCGGTCGGGAGAAAACAACGTTTTGTTTTTGTTGGTTGAGAGGCGCGCGAGACTGGGTCGAGTTGACCTTTTGATCTTTCAGCAGTTCATTTTCGTCCGTTGAGTGTGTGCTAATTTGATCGCTAAGATAGCGTTGCATTAAATTCTCTTTCTCTTTGGGAAGTGTCGGGGGAAGTGTGTTTCCGTTTGCGTGGTTTTGCTCTTGCTGAATTGCGCTTTCATAAACTGCCTGCTCTGCCATTGTTTGACTCAGTTCTTGTTCTAACTGCAGTTTATTTAAAATTCGTTTTTGTTCTTGAATAGTATCGCTGCATTTTATTTTTTCTTCTAAGGCAGCGCGGCGTGCTTTTATGTCGATCAGCGCATCTTCCTGAGAGTAGACACTTCGATGTGACCTTGATGAGTGACGTGATATTACTGATCTTCGTGATTTGTGAGAAGAGGCTACAGAAATTTTTTCTTCGCTTTCTAGTTGTGCTAATCTTTCTAATGCGGTAGATTTTGCTGCTTTTAATGCTTCTTGCATGTTTTCGAAAAGATCTATGCAAATTGCTGCTTGTGGCGAGTCCGAAACGAGTTTATGCAAGTCGGCGAGTTTGTTGTCTACGTGGGCGGCGAGATCCGATAGTTTGTCGAGTTCCTTGTCAATTTGGTCTGGGTCGCGTGCTTTTAAGAGAAAAGAGTGAAATTGATTTACGTTACTATGGAAACCCTTGCTAGCGGCACGTGCTATTTTTTCATTCGTCTGAATGCTGTATTCAAATCCTTTTTCAGTCATTGTTCTTGCGCGGGGCTCTGTTTCGGACAAATTCGTGGGCGGGACTGTACTGTCATGTTCTGTTAAAGGCGCTTCTACTTCTAAACCATCAACGGAAGTTTGAAACACGTTTGTTTGCAAATTGTCATTTTCCCCAGCGCTCGTGGGATCTGTGGTTTTAGGTGGGTCTGAGCTACTCATTGCGTTTGCCAAATGAACAATTCCTTACTGTTGACTCATCGATAACACAGTTCCACTATTTGTGGCTTCTCTGTTTTTTATTCAAAGTGTGTGCAGTTGTGATGCCAGGCTACTCCTGATTAAAGTTACTTCTAATTACTTGATAGTACAACCCAATAATCAGTAATAACCCAATGCTAATTCTTGATAAGTTCGTCGTCCTGTTTTTTTTAGTGTTCGAAGAGTTCCTTCTCTGAGTTCCTCTTCTTCAAAGAATGCCATTCCTGAAAACGTGCTCTTCTCCTCTTCAAAGAATGCCATTTCCGGAAAACGTGCTCTTCTCCTCTTCTTCAAAGAATGCCGTTTCCGGAAAACGTGCTGTTCTTTTTGGAGTTTTTTTTTGTCTACTTTTACCCACTAAAGTAAGAAGAAATTGGAACGGACTTACAGTTTTGTAGCTTGACTCGCTTGAGCTCTTGTCCGTGAGGGCTTGACTTGTGTGAGTCGCTTGACTTGCGAAGTCGTTGAACCGGAGTTCGACTTGAATTCAAAGAAATTTGACTGTAACGGCAGCAGCTCAGTGTGGAGAGAGTGCCGTGAAAACTAAGGGAAACTAGACTTGCTCACAAAGTCCTATGTTTATTACAAAGTGTAAACCATTCAACAGCGCTCCTGTACTCTGTAGTGTAGGATGTGTGACGAAGGCCTCGAGTGGCTTCTTGGTAATACAGCAATGTGAATAACCAAGGTTGATACTCATGAACCCGAACCCGTCGAATTTCTGTGAGCCTATGAGGCGTTTAGAAATAGGACTGGGCTAAAGGCTGTCACGTGATCTCGTGATGTAAGACTAGTGACGTAAACTATTTAAAAAGGTGATAAATAAACTATTAACTAGATTAACATAAGGAACGTGGGTGCCGTTACAATTGCTGCAAAGATATCTGAAGATTTTATTATAATATAAACATACAAGTGTATAAAATCGTACATATCAAAAATAACATTTACATTGTATAATTTAGTTCTTATGGAAATTTGTTTGAGTTTAAAAATAGGGAATACCATGTACACAGTAATTTTTCTATGTAATGTATGACACTAAGTATACAAACAATATCTGCACTTTTCAAAATCAATATATTCCTCTTGCCACTCAGATAAGACCTCCTGATATTCCTAAATACGAAAATGCAGCCAAAATACAACCAACTTTAATAGGTCCAATTTCAGATTGTTTTCTGGCTCCCATGTGCAAGTGTCCAGCGACCAACCACGCCATTTGATCAGGTACTCGTGAGCCTCAAACATCGAATGAATCATAATTTTAAGTCAAACTACTGACTTTTTGACACTTGATTAGTAAGCGTAAAACGATTTGTTCATTTAATCCAACTAAATTTCGTAGATTATGATAAAAACATACAAATCTCACGAATATACAAGGACATGCCACATGGTGTATTTATTTTCGGCTTCCGACTGCTTAATTGACTTTGAAGTACATATATGAACTTACAAAACGACATTTTCTTCTGGAAATAATTCTCTCCACCTCGTAATATTTCCCTCTCTTGGCTGTACTCGGTGCTGTATCGTACAAGATGCACGAAGAAACAGCATTCAGCTGCACGTAATCAACTTTGCCCAACGATCGCTTTCCACTCGCCGCCATAGTGAAACAGTGAATTAATTTATTCTAGCGATGTCCGCTGAACGATCGCAGGCTCCCGATGACCACGATCTCTGGCCATGACCCTCTAGAATTAAAATACCATAGTCACTTATTGCAAAAGTATTCTGCAGGGCTGAATGAATGGATCCTGGATTTTGATTTCATGGTTAGTTTAGTTGGACCTTGGAATTCTTTCCCATATTTCACAAACAAACTTTGTTCTATTTGCCGTGAGTTGTGGCTCAGTGGCTGCCATGACAATGGATGGTATCATATCAAGTGGTTCTGGCTCGCGATTGGCCGTCGATGTTTTCGCAGTGGGAGAAACTCCCGGTTACGCAAGTTCAACTTCTCCGTCCAATTGATAGTTGGCTGAAAGAGTTGCTTCATCAGGAATGCTTTTGTCTGCAAGAGCTTTCCGATGCATAAGATCACCGTAAACAATAACCTGATCGATCATTTACGAATTCCACGGAGATAAAGGAACTACAGCGTGGTGGAAAATCAAACTTGCGAGGCTCATAAACATGCATTGTCGACCACGAGATTCCAAACTAAAGCTTTTAAATACTTTTGAATACTTGCAAATGCAACGCAACTTGCCATTAATTTTACGTGACTTACCTTGACCAAAGCCAAAGGTACCACGGAAGCAAAATGCCCTGAGGCCCCTGCACGAACGAATTGGCGAAAGAATAAAAAAATCCACATAAACCGAAACAAATAGTTACTCCTTCTCACTCAAAGTCAAAGCGAAAAAGGACGCCAAAGTGAACGCACGTGATTATACTCGATTTACCCAGAGTTCCGTGCGTGCGCAACTCGTAACCAGTCCTGACCGAACGAATCCCTGGACAAAAATCCTGCCGGACAAAGATCCGGGGAAAACGACGCAAACACAGAAACAATGGACTAATATCTCAAAGAAATAGCGTCGCAGCCATTATTTACGATCGAGCGAGTGTCTTAGCAAAGATTAGGAGAAACCGATACAATCTCAAAAGAAATAGAAGCGCAATCGATCGAGCGAGTCACCACACAGGACAAATTTCTCAAAACAAACAGCAACACAAAAGGACAAATTTCTCAAAAAAACAGCTATGAGATATATGATTTTGCACAATCTGAGGTACGTTCATTGCTTCCGCTACTCTTTTCTTTTTGTATACTTCTCTGAATTTGATTAAAGCACGTCAAGAACAAGAACTACACGTTTTATGATTGCTCTTTCGCTTGACTTCTCACATTTCAAACTCGACACGAAATTTGTTTCCTGTCATGCAACGGGAAATATATTTCCCGTCATGCAACGCCCAGTCCGTGTAGAACTCAAACTACTATATATTAGTGTTTATATATTTATGTATACTATTATATATTAGTTATATACAAGACGTGAGATTTCCTTTTAAAATCATTCTTTAACTTATATAGATTATTTATTATTTTGTCTTAGTGCTCGCCCTGGTAAGAAATTGTTTCAAAAAGAACAAAATATAGTTTTGCCGGTTTGTCGTTTGTCTCTACTAATCTATCTACATTTCTTTTGTTTCATTAATGCAGTTGTACAACAACAAAAAGTTACTGATAAGTGAATGATTTTGTTCTGAACCTAGCCTTCATATATTTCCTATGCTTTGTGGAACCGCCTTCCTATAGAAAGATCAAAGATGAGATTTAACTCTTAGGTGTATATATCACACAGGCATTTAACTTTTCTGTCACTCAAGGTTTTGTTTTGTGACTTTTACCAAATTCAGTTATTGTTTGGCATTTCACGACACAATTAATATTTGTCTCGTTGTTCGTACAAAGAACCGAGAAACTTGTGCGTCAAATTGCGATAGTTATGGAGGCAGGCCATAAACACCTTTGTTCCTGGTTAGTCGTCTTAACGTCTCGCACAACCTGATACTAGATATTTCGATCTTGAAACTCAAAAATATCATGAACTTTTAACCTTTTTTCACCACAAACTATTTATGTAACGGTTAAGAATCTATTCTCACAACTGCAACGATTAGAATGTGAGCTAAGTTTGTAACTCTAATTAGCTTTCGACCTCTCTTTTCGAAATAGAATTTCTCTCTTTAACAAACCATATCCCCCCTCACCTCCCCTTATACTTGAAAATTGTTGGTTAACATACAGGCTAAACCGAGATGAAATATTAATACGAGCAAAGTGTGACTCTAAGCGTCCGCTATAATCAAACAATATTTTTGTATTCAGTTTGGAAAAAAACACTGAAACAAAATTGAGGAAAATACATATAGAAACCAATTTACCCCCATAGCGGAAATAACCGAATGTTTCTGTGTTTCCATGCCTTGTTAGTTTTCAAGCTTGCCTTTTCTTGTCAAGGAGGACAGATTATATTGTTACATTATGTATTTTTGGGATTCTTCTAGAATTCTTAAAATGAAATCTGACAGCTTTCAAATATGTGATCCTCTATTGTTTTTCTTAAAACTGAAATCGGGAAATGCCAAGATATCAGATTTTGTCACGTATCTTTTAAATTCGATTCATTTTTCAAGCATCTTTTTCCAGTTCAGTTTCAAAGATAATATCCGATGTGACGGTTCAACTTTTGACTTCCTTTTCTTGAGCGTTTATCACGTATGCTTGAGGACGAAAGTTTACAATTATTTTAAATATGAAATTTAAACAGCTGTTTCTGCTTTTTGAACAATGTTGAGGCTAAAAACAATTTAGGCAAAGCTAAAATTTATCTAGGAATTATGTTTCTTCTAGTGGTTTTGAAAATGACAAGTATATATTGTAGAACGTGAATGTTTAGGACTGGGAACGACCCAGAATTCCGCGCGAGTTGAGAAACAACATGGCGGAGAGCTGATGTTGAAAGTGACGATGCACGTTTTTGTTTGAATAGCTTAGAGGTTTGTGCTGAGCTTTCCACTGTTATAATATATTATACAACAATTTAATAGATGGTGTAAGCTCTTGAAAAAAAGGTGACAAATATGAATGAGCTATCCACAACGTGTTCAACAGGTTTACCTTCAAACTAATCGTGTCGTCGTAAATATCTATTTGTTCAAAGACAAATTGGAGCCAACAAAATCATAACTTCGCATTTCAATGACTTGAGCGAGTTTTCGAGGTAATTTACTGCAGTACGGTAGATAGAACAAGGATCAAACAATCATTACCTTTAATATTTTTTGATACAACTTACACCTCTAGAGGAAGATATGGTGGTAAAAACTACTAACTGGCAATATCCAAAACAATAGATAAATGAAATAAAAAGGATGTAAAACCGCTTGAATGTTTGATCGTTGTTTTCTCTTGGCAAAGTCCTGCACCTTCTCTAGCTTTAGACGACAATGACATACATAGACTGCCTTGCATATTGGTAGTACACAGGGAATACACAATTACTTTGAGATTTGAGGGGGAATGGACGTGGGGGTGGGGGTTGGGGCTGATTTGTGACTCGAAGTTTGGGGGATTGAAGATGCTTTTTCTCAGTAACTGTATCATTTTGAAACTGAATATTGGGGGAAGGGGGCCGGGCTAAAAACCCCCTCCCCTTAGTCCCCGGCTCCGCGGTCCTTGTTACAGTTCGTTCGTGGAACTCATATGGTTAAAAATCCTCTTGAGTCCTTGCTTGTATAGTATTTCTTTCTATTGTTTCGCGGCTCGCTCGACTATTTTAAAATATGCTCTTTCTTTTCTAAAAATGTCTATACTTTGAAATGAGGCTGAATTTTTACAATCAAAAAGAAGTTTTGGGATTTAAGCCTTCTAAGAAATCTTTTTATGAGTAAATATGTGGCTGAAGTCCTCGACAAACTTTTAGGAAGTGTTCTACTTCTCTTTATTTTTGTAAATGTTTATTCATTTCAAAGATATTCATCCTTATATTACTCGGCACAAGAACATTATTTGTAAGCGCAGATCACGGCGCTCTTGGGACCAACAGCGTTTCCTTTTCTCGATATACCATCCACGATTTGTACATTTTAAATAAAGATATTAGGAAAAGTTCCAGCATTA
>JAOEHT020402980.1:0-17415 GCA_025448195.2 Parazoanthus atlanticus | reverse complement strand
TATACTGATCAAAATATATATACATATTCCAAAGACATTATCTTACTGTGGAAATACGAGTTAATTAGATGCCAAGCAGTTATTGTTATCATATATTTTATTATACTAGGTAATTGATCAGACCAAAATATGTAACGTAGAAATACAAACTAAGACTAAAATATTGTTACAGATATGGTGGTTATAATGGATGATTAATTAGGTGAATACATTATGTCAAAGACGTGTGGCTTCAATTCGGCTGAGAAAGTGTCATATATACACTCATAATTAAAACTGGACTTCTGGACCATATGTCATTATACTTAATATAGTTATAAATACAAAATGATCATGAGAACAGGAATAATTACAAATTAAGGCTAAAATAAGTAGTTGTTGCGTACATTGATCGATTTCGGTTCTTCAAGGCTCCGTGAAATACATGTCAAATACACGTACGCATACTGGCTTTAATTCGATCGGCTTAGAAAGTTATATGCATGTAGATCAGTACGATACATATATGTCAAATACCCTCATGATCATAAACTGGAATTCTGCACCTTGTCAAATACCAGTTAAATACAAAATGATCATGAGAGCAGAAATAAATACAAGTTAAGGCTACAATAAGTAGTTGTTATATACATTCAAGGCTCCGTTATTAAATGCATGTCAAATACACGTTGGCTTCAATCTGGCTGAGAAAGTTAAATACATGTTAAGTGCCCTCACAAAGCTAGCATTTTCGGTCTAGTTAAATACCATTTAAATACAAACTGAGTATAGTATTAAATACAAACTGACTGCAAAACATGTACATGTTAAGTACTAATTGAGGTATATGTTAAATACATATTAAGATCATTGTACTACATAGGGATCATGCGTTGATGATAAATACAACTTAGATACTCAATAAGTATATATTACATGCACGTAAAATACAAAATAAATACCATGGTTAAGGCCAGATTAAATACAAATTAAGTATTGTCCAGTTTCATAAGGGGCTTTTTTAAAAATATGTACTAACGAGCAGCACATTCTCACAATATTTTTATTGCCCCGATGAGTTTCGTTGTATTCTATAAAATTCGTCAGGGATTTGATAGTTTACATTCTCAAGAGAGTCTGTGAGTAACGGATATTTGCATCTTATGCAGATCCAGGTTTTAGAGTAATATGTTTCATGTTCAGCTTTAAATTGACTATTTCTTAAATCAGTTTTATTTTTCACAGAGCACTGTTGAGAATCACCTCTTGGTTATGCAGGGTGTCCGCTTAAACACAATTATATAGATCTAGCTGGATCTGTGAGGTGACTGCTAGAATAGTACGATTATAAAACAACTCATTATCATTAGTACCATTCTTTTGAAAATAGGATTTAAACTATAGTAACTACTCGCGTTCCCACCCCTATGGGTTCCGTCTTTTGATCTTTACATTGCGATATTGTGATTGGTTCATTCAGGTATCCGATAACAATCTCCTAATAGGATAATGTGCGATAACAGGTTCAGTGTAATCGGACAGTGAATAATAGAGGTTTATATCAGATTTGAGGAAATTTTCAATAATAACAATTATCATACAAATTGCTTTATTAGTTAAAGTTTAATTAATTTGAAACAGAAAACTACAAAAGAGAAAAACTGTTTTCAAGTAACAGAAACAAGGTGTCGGCATATAGCAGAGCAAACACAAACTGGAGAAACAAACATGGAGGATAACTGAAACAGACACTAATCGTTAGTTCGCCTTTGAAGATTAAGTTTAATACTTACAGCACTTGGAGCGATGTCAAATTGTTGAAGATTCCAGATGGTATTGATGTAATTCGATTGTATCCCAGATCCCTACAGCCATTAGCACAAAAGGAACATGGAATTATAGCACATAACTAACATATGTTTTAAGCAAGTTTAGGTTATGTAAAAGCTGGTTTCCACAAAATGTTGAAACTGAACATACAAAAACAGTTTACGATGACACCTGAAGACTAGTAATAGAGGTTTATATCAGATTTGAGGAAATTTTCAATAATAAAAATTATCATACAAATTGCTTTATTAGTTAAAGTTTAATTAATTTGAAACAGAAAACTACAAAAGAGAAAATCTGTTTTCAAGTAACAGAAACAAGGTGTCGGCATATAGCACAGAAAACACAAACTGGAAAAACAGACGTGGAGGATAACTGAAACAGACACGAATCGTTAGTTCACCTCTCTCCTTGCAAGGTTGAAGATTAAGTTTAGAACTTACAGATATTGGAGCGATGGCAGATTGTCAAAAGTCCCTTTTGGTATTGTTTTAATTCTATTGAACCAGAGATGCCTAAAATTATCAGTAAAAAGAGAGACAAGGATAAGTAATTACACAGATATACTGTTGTTTACAAAATAATGTTTCAAGTACACACGCTCTGATTGGCTGATTACTAATGCATATGTTTAGTGAGGTTGATTATTCTTTAAAAGAAATATAAAATGGCTTTCTATGTGACATAGTCTGATTTTGGTTTCTTTACGCGCCCCTTATGAAACCAGAGATATGTAATAAGTACTTAATGTGTATTTGAAATGTCTTTCTTCAATTTAAACAGGTATTTATTCAATACCCTTGAGATATGTAACCTGTATTTATTGTATATTCTACACTTAGGTTAAATACACAGGTCTATCTAAAACGTATTTATTCCAACCCAAAAATGTATTTAATACAGAAAATACATGTTAAATAGGTTATTTAAGTCGTATTTCTTCATCACAAGAAGATTCACCGTAGGAAAAGATCGGATGCAACAGGTATTTATTAAGAGTTCTTCTGTACATTGTTTCATACAAATACATGTCAAATACATTTGGTCAACGAAATACATGTTAAATAGCCTATATTTAAGTTATATTTCCTCACGAGCAAGAACTTTTGTCGTAAACTAATTGGATATAACTTGTATTTGTTTGTACATTATTTCTTACAGATACATGTCAAATACTTTTGATCGAAGAAATACATGTTGAATAGCATATCTAATTCATATTTCTTCATCGGGAAAAAATTTGATCGTAGTACAAATTGTATGTAACATGTATTTGTTAAAATCTATTATAAGTTGTAAATATTGTAAATTCTATAATTCATACAAATACATGTCAATACCTTCTGTGCATGACGGTATATATTTGCATACAGGTAATCAGCTATATATATAAATATATATACGTTGAATATAAGAAAAAGTGTAATAAAACTTCTTGCAGGTCCAGTTTAATAAATTTAACGTTTCGGCCATTGACGGCCTTCTTCAGTTCAAAAATCTAAAAGTTACGACGTTAAAAATCTAGAAGTCTAAAAATATGCTAAGTTACAGTTGATTCTAGTATTTATACAAGTGGCCGATTAAATAAACGTATAGGTTACATTGTACGAAGAATTTCGACTCAAATTAACTTATAGACGCCATGGTATCAACAATAAAGCATATAATAATTATTAATGTAAGTTCTATATAATCAATAGAAAACTTGTCAAGTAATTACATGTATACTAATTGCTAGGTTATTTTGCGCTTATTATTGATGCGTTTTTTTTATCAAAATTCGCATCGCCTATTAATTAAGTCCGAATGGCTGTAAGGTGCTTAATTGTGCTGCCCACGCCCAGTTCCCTTCCTGCGTTAACAAAATTTGTTCTAAATCTCCGGTGATATTTTGAATTCCTTCAATAACAATGAAAGTAAAATCTTTGAGGGTGTAATTTTACTTTGAGTCAATCTGCTGTAAAAGGTTCTGTCGGTTAAAACTGGCAACATACCAAAGCCAGCACAATAGGAAACACCAGGCAGTACGTCACCAAAATTAAACCCAGTTTAAATATTCCATTTATGGAACAGTCAGTCACTGAGACATTCCAGTTTAAAGATGGTGTTAAATGAGTCCAGTAAATCTACTGTGAAGACTATTGGTTTTGCACTTTAAATAACCAACAGAATCAAATCTGCTGCAGATCATAGTAAAGAACTGAAATGCATTACTTAACTACATTTCCTCATCTTGGGTTTACTGACATTAGTCCTTCTCATAAGGATTTGGTAAGTGGCAAATAAATATTCCCCGAAGTGTGTCAATTCTCAAACATTTTTGCTGAATTGCTTCCACAGAAACAGCAACGGTTCTGAAATAAAAATTGAAGGCAAAATCACCATCAAAAACATAAAGCTCATTAGGCTCAGATACAAATATCACGATATTTTTTCGGATATTTAGAACCTTTGGAGATAT
Organism: Parazoanthus atlanticus; assembly: GCA_025448195.2. Lineage (NCBI taxonomy): Eukaryota > Metazoa > Cnidaria > Anthozoa > Zoantharia > Parazoanthidae > Parazoanthus > Parazoanthus atlanticus. The sequence goes on along the minus strand of JAOEHT020402980.1, from coordinate 13,145 downwards.
TTAGAAAATTTGGAGATATTTAGAAAAAAAATTGCATTTTCGAGATATTTAGGGCATTTTTTAGTTATTTGGACTAAATTTCCAACATTTGTCTTCGTAAACTGCTACATTTACACTTTTGTCACTTTTTTTTAAAGATCAATCACCAATGGGTGACAGATTTCGCGTCAATTATTAATTTTTTACCTGCACATGCATTCGCATGATATTGCATCCGCCATATTGAATACCGAGACAGCCGTTGGCGGCGTTGGGGCTTCGAAACAAGTATGCGCCATCGTATTAAAAATTTCAGCGGTTTTTCACATCATAGAAGCATCCCACAATTCTCAGTCACCTTTCACCTCAAGCTCAAAATGGCGGCAAATGATGAGGAAGTTATTGAAATTCTTGATGTTGATGAACACGGGGCAAGAGAGGAGGAGGTCGACTCTGTTTTGAGTCGGTTAAGACCTCCTTCAGCCAGTGGTCTGGCAAGGAAACTAGCTGTCAAGCCTCCAATGGCTCCAAAAGGCAACAGACGGCGATCAGCTAGCTCGACTAGTCGAGCTAAAACCAGGAATAATCAGCCAAATGTCTCACCGAAAACACGAGTAGAGGAATTTAAAGGCGAATCTCTCAAGGTATCAGAAAGTAATACTCTGTTTTGTCATAGTTGTCGGGAAGAACTGTCATTGAAGAAACAAAACATATCTGTTCACATTGCCAGCAAGAAACACAAATCGAATAAAGAAAAACTCAAAAACTCTGCAGCACGTGAGGAAGACATTGCCAAGGCCTTAGCTAAGTATGATGAGCAATAGCATCCAAAGGGGGAAACACTGCAGATGGGAACCAGGGTTTTTAGAGTAACTGTTGCCCAGACCTTTCTAAAGAGTGGAACTCCAATAGAAAGAGTAGAATACTTTAGAGAACTGTTTGAGAAAGCTGGATTCTCACTGACATCTGCCTCAAATCTACGTCAACTCATCCCTTTCATTCTCGAAGAGGAATATAAAGCTATTGAGAAAGAACTGTCTGGCAAGGAGCTCTCCATTGTCTTTGATGGAACTACTAGGGAGGGCGAAGCAATAGTAGTGATAGTTCGCTTTGTGGAAAACTGGGAAATTAAGCAGCGTTTAGTAAGGTTTCAACTTCTCAGTTCCTCAGTAACTGGAGACGAACTTGCTAGATTGATAATAGAAATTCTGCACCAGAAGCTAAGTGTTCCACGAGGGAAGCTCTTAGCTGCAATGAGAGACAGAGCCCAAGTTAATACAAAAGCCCTCAACACAGTGTCTGTTATCTACCCAGAAATGGTTGATGTAGGCTGCATTTCGCACCTACTCGACCGAGTTGGCACAAAGTGTAACACACCCATTCTTAGTCAATTCATGACTTCATGGAACCTTGTATTCTCTACTAGTATGGCAGCCAGAAGAGTTTGGAGGGATATGATTGGTAAAACCATGCCACGATATAACTCTACTCGATGGTGGAGCTACTGGGAATGCACAAAAGTAGTGTTTGAGCAGTTCAACAATGTTCCTGCTTTTTTAGCAAGCAATGAAAGCTTTGCAAAACAATCCAGACGACGGTTATCTGAAATTTTGTCACAGAATGCACAACAAATGAAAGTTGAAGCAGCTGCACTGATGGAAATGGAGAAGTTTGTCACAACAACTTACATTTTGGAAGGTGACGGGACATTAGTATTAACTGCATATGAGAAGTTTGAGGAGTTGCAAGCTTTCATTGATGTCCAGAATTTTCCAACACTGAGGCGTGTAGTGCAAGAATTGTTTCCAGTAAACATTGCAGAACAGGACAGATATTATAACTATGGCCTTAATGACTGTTTAATGCCTGCCTTCCAGTATTATCAAAACACCACGGCTAATGATGTTACAGTTTCTCAGTCGATCAGGGTGTTCAAGGCTGCTCAGCTATTTTGTCCAAAGTATGTTAAGGTGTCCAGGCTAATGCTGGTAAAGTTGAAGATATCAGAGCAGTACCATTTCTAAATACAGATCGTGTGATACAAGAACTGAAAGATGAGCTACCTACATATATTGTGAAGGCCACTGAAATTCATAATGAATTTGACACTCTCTGTGACACCTGGCAGTGGTGGAAGTGCAATGCTGTTGACCTTCCATTTTGGAGCGCAGCTGTTCAGAAGCTTGCACTTATCCAGCCTTCTTCAGCAGCAGCTGAAAGGGTCTTTTCCCTTCTTGTTACAATGTTTGGAGATCAGCAAACACTGGCACTGGAAGATTGCATTGAAGCTGCCCTGATGCTTCGTGTTAATTCACGCTAGCTTACTATTGCTTTATAACACTTGACTAACTGTACATAGTTTTGATAGTGTCACAACTGAGGCTGAGCTACATAGTTTTACTCACGGCATTTGTTGTGGTTCACTAAAATCCGTCAGAAATATCTACGGCATCAATTGTTTTTGTTACAGAACACAATGTGACACTTGGGCAATGTTACCTCTGTTGTAAAAACACAATTCTAATGCAGCCTGCAAAAGGTCCTGGGAGGGGGTCAGTCAGAAATTTCATTGAACATCTTCATTCGAAGTTGGTCGTTGAGTATTTTGTTTTTTGTTTGTTTTCGTAGTGAGACTGTTAACTTCTTCAGTTACATTTTACAAGTAGATTGCTTGTCTACTGTGTCCCAATTCTACAAAATCAAGGAACAATTATTTAATAAATTGACAACCGTTATGCATGAAGGGTCATGTACTTTGTGTGCACATTGCCATCACAGGAATTTATTCATATTCTAAGCCATATGACCACCATGACTGCAACAGCATTGTGAATTCTTTTTAAAAAGCACTCAATTTGTTGTCATTCCAGATGTTCAAATATAAATTACATACTGTTATATAAAATATTTTGTTATTTTTGTATCTTAATTACAATTGCAAGTGTCCAGGTTGAAGAACTTCAGTTTTTAAAGGTTCGGAATTTTCGGGATATTTTGAGATATTTAGAAAATTTTTGGAGATATTTAGAGAATTTTTGGAGATATTTAGAGCTTTTTTCGAGAATTTCTCGAAAGATATTTAGGCCAAATTTGGGGATATTTGTATCTGAGCCTAGATTGGACAATGAACAAATTTTATCCACTGGATAGTAATTTATCCGCTGGATAAAGTTATCCACTCTTCGTACAAGCTGGCCCAGATATTCAATATGCCTGACAGCGACGCAACGAAAGCCAACCACAATAAGACTGAATATCCCATATGAAGGGAGAGCTACCCGAAATATATTTTTGTTCAATATAGAAAACGTTCCATGCCTAACACTAAACAGTTTTCGAAGTTCAAGAACATATTTTACAGCGGCCGGCCTGGTCCGCTGCTATAGAAATACAGTCTTTGTTTAGATATTTTTCAGTGTCTCGTGTTTATTACCTTGTTCTCTTGTCACATGTAAATATTTGTGGTCTTTGTGAATTTAGGAATATTTCCGAGTAATTTTGTCCATCCTATGTTGTTACTGTGCATTCCCTCCGCAGTGTCTGAATTACCACTTATAGTTTGGAGGAAATGTGGTCTCAAAACTTGAATCTTCTGTTACGTTGTAATAACATTCCAACTCGACAATCAAATCTCCCGCAGCGGAGAAAAACCCTGACTACCAAGACCAGAATCCATTTCGGGCATCAGAGTAAGTGTAAATTATTATATTTTTCACGTACGTGCTATCTAAAATACTTAGAGTCGACGTTTTTCATGTTGTCTGAACGTATTTATATGTTCTATATATTTTATTAACGTAAGAGTCACACAGTGTATGTTATTAATAAACCATATTTATTAATATTATTATTATTATTATCACTATGATGATGATGATGACGATGATGATGACAATGATGATGACGACGACGACGATGGTGATGATGATGCATATTTTGAAAGAAGCGTACTGCTCGATTGAAGAGATCAAAGTTTTTATTCTGGGCGTGATACGGCCAATCGAATGCACCTAAACAAAGAGCTCGTGTACGAAACAAATTAACACTAAACTCTAACTTTGCAGGAAAAGGTCTGACTACAATACACAGGAAGAACACTGCCGTCTTTCAGAAACAGTGGAATCGAACCACTACCGGAAAGCAACGCCCCATTTCCGAGTGATATTCTGCAGTAAAACGCACACCTTGCTTCAAAATACTACTGTTTCGAATTTGTTCCGAGAGCGCAGGTGATACTACAGAACACACAAACACGACTGAAAACGAACGTTCAAACCGGCCTCCAAGCATCTGTTCTAGACAGGCTGTGCTCGTTCCTCTATCGACATGCTGTGCTCGTTCCTCTACCGACAGGTTGTGCTCGTTCCTCTATCGACAGGCTGTGCTCGTCTCTATCGAAAGGCTGTGCTCGTTCCTCTATCGACAGGCTGTGCTCGTTCCTCTATCGACAGGCTGTGCTCGTTCCTCTATCGACAGGCCGTGCTCGTTCCTCTATTGACAGGCTGTGCTCATTCCTCTTTCACAGTTTCCAATCCTGCCGATTCGAAACTTCTCAGTAGTTCTGGTGCTCCCCAGCATCAGTTCAGAACTTCTTTGCTTGCTCCCTTCCTGTTGAAAAATGTATTCCATCAGTTTTCGTGTTGATAGCAGGTGGTATAGTAAATTAAGATTCATTTGACTCTTGCAAAAGTGAGGAATTCGTTTGAAATGTATCGAACCTTTGCAGAACCGAGTGATCAAAGGTCTTTTTGGTGTCGAACTTCTGAAGGGGAAAAAATCTAAATAATACGAAGTTTATACTTGTACGGATATTCGCCATCAGTAGGGTGGGAAAGGGGTTAGGGCTTTTTAAAATTCACTTGACCGCACATCAGCTTGGCTGCTTTCAGTATTTAAATAAAGACTTATTACTATTATATTTCCGTTTCGCTAGTCGCAATCAATATAGAAGGTTAAGGAGCGTGTTGAAAATCTACCGGATACTAGTGTTAACATGAGTATTGGTTACAAAATTGAAAGAAGCTTTAGAAACGTCTATTTATCCAGTGGTTTCTCCGACTGTTCTGGGAATAACTTTTTCACCCCCCAAAATGCCAAATCTGGATGAGTTGCCAAATTCTCATCACTTATCCCTATCTATTCCCTAAATAAATGTGTTGGGAGAATTTGCACTTCATCATTGAGAGTTTTGAGTGGAAGTTCAGTCACTTTATTTTCACCAATCGATGTATTTTATATTGATGTATTATTATAAGAAGATCCAAATACCTGGTGGGGGTGAATGAAAACTTTAACGTCAACAAGTCATTATGACATGTGTCATCGACGATCCTGGAATACTCCTTTACTTAACAATTGTTTCTCGAAGTGGTGGCGAATAGTGACGGGTATTCACCGACGCAGTCACGAATGAACCTCATGGTCGTAACATACCGCCTACTTCAGTCTGTCAACGTGTTTCGACAATGGTTTTGAAATGAAAACCGAAATATTAACTATTTTAAGTTGAATCTTTTGTTTCCTAAACTTAACTCTTTACGTTTAAGAAGAATACCCTTTTCGTAGTTGTATTCATTCTTTACTCCACTGTGCAGTGTACCAAACACAGTTTTGATATCAAAATGTTGACAGTCAAACATATGGTCCATCTTCGGAAACCTAGAGCATCGTGGGAGGGGGAAGAGAAGAAAAGGAGGTGGGGAGGGAAGAGAAGGGAAAGTCTCCTTCCTCTTCTCATTTCCTTCTCCTCGTCTATTTTTTCTCTCTGGCTATTCTCTCTTGTCACCTTTCCCTGATGTATGTCCAACAGACCTTTTCCGAATTACGCTTCAGTTCTTGCAAACAATATATATAACATGAAGTCGAGGCTTGGTGCCGAGATTTCATACTTTTGCTGTATTTTTTCACCAAGCCTCCACTTATGTAGCGTAACTCGGAAATTGGAGGTAGCCTCATCAGATACTACAGTTTGGGATTCTATAAATTGCGTATTTTGCAAAGATTTTGCGTTCAGACAAAACAAGAGATTCAACAGCTCGAGAAAAAAAAATGCAGCAACTAATTTCATACCGAATAAGAGAAGACATCCATTAAGAACTGTGTGTGTGTTCAGACACCTTAATTAATGGGCCTCCGATTTCTCTGCTGAATCGTTGCAGTTTCTCAGAAGTTATGCTATTTATCCAAGATATTATAAAAAACCATCTTTTTAAAATACACTGACCAGAAAGACTTTTGATGAACCACTTCTGCCAAGGTTAACTGCATCTTAAACCAATTCATTACCATGTGTTACGGCCCGGAACATGTTCAAGATGTTCCAGATATTAACTAAGAGCTAATTGAGGGAAAATAGCTATAGCCGGTACAAATTGCCTGTTGAAAAATGTTGATTGTTGTCGGAACAGCGACCGCTCAGATATTCGAACTTGAACTTAGTTTTCTTGTCAATAAATCTTCGAGAATGCTAAAAACGGTGAAAGACCACTTTCAACAAATAACTGGGTTACCAATACATATGTAGTTGGTTTTACTTGTTTCCAATTAGAATGTAAGATGGAAATCATTATGTCGTTAACATCCTCGGAAACGCAGGGCGTCGGAGGAGAAATAAAAAGCGATAGGAGGGGAAGGAGGGGTCGTTCCTTTCCCTCTTTCACCTCCCCTCAACCTTTTTTCTCCTTTCCCCCTCCCCCAAGAGCCTCGGTTTCCGAGGATGACACATTTTTAGAGGTTATGACAATGGCGATAAAATATCCGTTTATGACAGGTCAGATAGCAACTGCGCATACGCGAGTTGGAGAAGGAGACGAACGTTGACAAATCTAAGATGGCGCCTCGAAATCCCATCTTAACAGCTAAAGCAAGGAACCTGCAACCTTTTTTTGACCACAATTGATTTGCGTGTTTAAACTCTTATCTTTTGCAAACTGGTCATGCAAGTTTGTGAACTTGATTCGCGTTTTTCCGACATTTCTTTCAGTTATTAAGACGGGATTTAGAGTCATAACGTGTAACATGACGAGTTTATTTAGTCAGCTGGTTACGTAAAAAAAACATTTTCGTGTCTTAACAGTTATATGTGTAACAAGTGTTTTGTGGGATGTAACAGACTCGTTGACCTCACTTTTGGTTATAGCAGTATTGTAGTCCATTCGTCTATTCTCGATCCCAGAGTCCACGTTTTCTTAACGCCTCTGACAGGAACGGCCGGGAAGGGGTCTGACAACATCCGTTTCTCACTCAAACGTACTATGCTCAGACCTAAAACGCGCACAGGCAAGTGTACTTCAATTTGAAAAATATAACAAGCTGCAACAAACCCCGCTTCATGTTTCTGTTTTCGCTACGAAAGCGCGATCACTGTCTTTTCCTGGCCAAGCTATACGTGGTGCAATTCTCTGTGATACGTGATGTGTGCTCTTTGCTTCTTGTAGTGCTGAGGAAGACCTTTTCTGCGGTTAAGTTTTTTATCAATTTCCAAAACGTTTACCGTCCCAACTTCGCTCCATCCAAGCTCTACTGCCGTACCAAAATGAGTCACAGGAAAGTTTAACCATGGCCAAAAAACTGTTTCGAATGTAGGTATACGGGATCTGTTGTAGTTAAAAAAATCAAGATATTGGCTAAAAAATGTTTTTTTGTTTAAAAAAGGTAGGTTTCATTGTCTCACATGTGTTAGCCAGTGTTGTTGTTCACAGCGTTCTCTCGGGGAAACAGTCAAAAATATCTATTTCTTTAGTCTCATGTGTGCTAGCAGAGGGGTATTGTTGTTAAACAATACCTGGTCTTGTCTACTGTTTGATATTTCTCTCGTTCTGAAAAAACTGACAATCGGGAAATGTTGCACTATCAACTACTTATTAGCCGAGAGTGAGGTCTGTACGGGAAATATCAAACTGAGGCCTTGCTGTATTGACCGAGCGATAGCGAGGTCAATGCGTCAAGGCAGAGTTTGATATTTCCCGTAAAGACCGAACGTTCGAGGTTAATAAGTATTTATTATATGGCATGTTATCTAAAAACGATAATAACATCGTGTAAGCGGAAATAGTTTTCTTCTCACCTCCGGTTATGCGCGCGCGTAGGTATCTTTGCCATATACTAAGTTGAAATAACCCGCTTCTGTTTTGCATATGATGCTGGCTTGTGTTAGCCTCCCCGCAGACTAACATTCTCCTTTACTGCAAGAGGTCTCTCCCTCGGAAAAAACTGTAGGATTGCAGCAAATAGAACAGTAGTCTGCGGGGAGGCTAGGCTTGTGTTAAATGTGTTTTTCCAATTTAGTTTAATTGACACACGGAGGGGAATTTTTCCGTACTTATATCGTGATGTTCTGAGAAGCATAACAGCCGTCTTGTCTTGATGTTGTAACGTTACAGGTTCGTGATAGATTTGCCAGCGAATCAGCATTCTCTTTGATAATCGTGGAATCGGAACGAAAGCGGCTTTTTAAAGAACACGTTTCATCGTTGGAGGTACAGTTTTCTCCTCAAATCTACCCTATTTTTCATACTACTCTTGTTTCGTCACGTCTCATCATCTGTGTTTTTTTTTAACTGAGTTTTCTCTCTGTCTTTCTTATCCCGCTTTGTCTCATAAATGATGTCTTGTTTTGCAATAAATTGCATTACAATAGTTTTTTGAATTCTCCCCAGAAGGGCATTTCAGAGTTTTTTGCAATTTAAAAGGTGTGTGTGAATTATCGAAAATCATAAATTGCAAGACTATCCCCAGTCCCAACTAACCCTAAGAATATAGTAAATTATTAAATTATAAATAGTTAAAACGGTGATAAGTTTTTAAAGTGCTAAGATAACAACTGTTAATCGAGAGGTTTAAAGTCTAATAGCAAATGAGATGGCTTTGGAGTTTGCGCTTAAAAACGTTTGTGGATACGCTAAATTTAATGAGGTCTGGGAGCGAGTTCCAGAGAGAACCGCGCGGTAATAAAGGTTCTTTGCCCCGTGGCGCTCTTCCTGTCTTCTCGTTTCATCTCATCATTAATTCAGTTTTTCTTTTTTGCCCTCATCTGGTCAACGATATCATGTTTTTGTTTTCTCCTTCTCGTCTCGTTTTGTCGTAAATTGATTTTTAGTTATTGTTTGTTTTCGCTTGTCTTCCGTTGTTCGTTTTTTCTAGTCTCGTCTCACAATTAGTATCCTGTTTGTTTTTTCTCTGTTCTCATTCTCCTCTCGTCATTGATATTTTGTTTTGTTTTTGTCTTGTTGTCTCGTCATTAATGTTTTGTTTTGCTTTTTCACTTGTCTCGTTCTTGTCTCGTCTCGTCGATGAATCTTGTGGGGTTTTTTTGTTTTCTCTTGTTTCAATACGCTTCTAGATGTCCTTACCACTAGTGCAACAAACACGTCGTAAATATCCCCGCACCCTCCCCCCAAGTCTGTTAAAGTTATTACTGCTGTAACAAACCCTTTCTAAAAGTTCCAAAGGGAACAAGAAACGTACCTTGATAAATTTGTCAAACAGCTGGTAATTCTCACCCAATTTGTTCTGCTCAGGCTTGCAGCCATCACCACTCGTCCAAATCGCATAAAAAGACGAAAAAGACGAAGAAACATCGAAAACGCTCGAGATCTCCGTCACTCAGTGGGGTAAGATAATAGCTATGTTTCGCTAAGTAGCTCAAGATACTTGCAGAGTTCTAGTTGCTGGGTTTTGAGTATTCCTATGAGTGTGTGTCTTGATAACGAAAATTAGGATGTATGTGATGATTACTACAGCAACGACTTGGAGCACTTTCTTATGGGTCAAGTCTCGGTCAGAGAGTACTGACTGGGTGTGGTTCTGACAGTGTTAATGAAAGCTCAAAAGGCGCGCGCGTTCGTTTCTTTCCCGCCAAAACTCGCTATATCCCAGCGCTCGTGCCAGCAGGCAGGCTCTCATACATAAGCAGGGCCAGTCTGACCGGAACTAATTTCGACAGTCGTCACGTTCAGTTTAAGAACTGACCAAGGCAATCGGGCCAGCCAGGGCGCCCTTGACATTTGTTATTAAAAATCCTAAATGTTTCTTGGGTGAGAAGATAAATCACGTAGCAAGATAGAGTATATCAGAAATATTTATCAGGCCAGGTTTCACCTGTATATTCGAAAGTACTTTAATTTAGTAGTTGTAAGTATTGTGTGTAACTGTGTCTCAGTGTATTGTGTGTGAAGATGTGTCAGCTTCTTATATATAGTATAGCAATTTGTATCTCTCGCCGTATGACCTTAACTATTTATAGTTTCATTTTAACATTGTTCCAAGTCCGCTACTTAACTCGGTTAGCCTTGTGGATAAATCTGCGTAGTCTTTCCTTTACTTTTTTCTTCGTGTTTTGAAGCATAATCCAGTGGAAATAAAAATTTGTTACTGTTGTTGTTGTTGTTTTTCGTTATCTAGCGTGTTTTGTTGGAGTCCTTGACTGTTAGAACTTATTTTTTGTTGTTGTCCAGTAACTGTGCTCACTTAGTGGGTGGCTCCGCCTAAAATGTTCTGCAATTGGTCTGGGATTAAATGGAGCCGAAACCAATTGTAGAATTGTACACATTTTAAGAATCCTACTGATGATCAGTTGCTGTTTGAGAAACGACGTGTTGTCTTCTGTATAATTCAAATTTGTTGTTAGAAATCTGCAATGGAAGTCATCCATTATAAGAAAGGTTTTGTCACACAATTAGAAATCCCATACATTTGCTTTTAACTAATTCTGGCAAATTTCAGACGTAGAAATATCGATCGTGTTTGAGTACTTCGCATTTCAGCTTATTTTTATACGCTGTATTTGGTTATATAGCCATTGTTAACCCACCTGATATATAAAGCGTTTGTTCTGCCAATGACAAGAATTGTAAATGAAGATTCCCCTATTTGTTCATGATTATTTAACCGTAATCTGTAACTATTTTTTGCTTTTCCGTGCAGGAATCATCGCACTCGGACGAAGAAAAAGAGAAAGAAAGAGAGAGGGAAAGAGACAAAGACAGAGATCGGGACAGAGACAGAGACAGAGACAGAGAAAAAGAGAAGGAAAAAGAAAAAGAAAAAGAAAAAGAAAAAGAAAGGGAGAGAGAACGAGAGGATGACAGGGAGAGGGAGCGAGAGAAAGACCGTGAAAGGGAACGAGAAAAAGACAAAGGGCGGGATAGAGAAAGATCGTCACACAAGAAAAAGCGTCACAAGAAGTCACGATCACGGTCACGATCATACTCGGCCTCAGGCTCTGACTCGGGTTCGTGTTTCGTTATTCAGAACGGTCTGAACCTATTAAAGCATTGGATCCAACCGTAATGCTTTGCGATTTGTTATGGCTTATTTGGGCCTTAGCTCGTGACCATGACGTGCGCGACCTTGCGACCCACTATTGTGCTTTTGTTTTTGTGTTCTAATATTCCCATAAAGCGCGCGTTTTTGCACAATATTTCCAAGGTCGTGCAAGTTTGGCCATATCTTACTGTCACCATAAATAGTATTTCTTACAATTATTACAGAATAAATAGCTTAAGAATAAGGAAAACTTTCTATGAACAGATCTGAGCTGAAAAAGGCTGCTTTAAAATAACTGCAATATCTCAGTTATTTCAAAAACGTTTAGCCCAGTCAAATTGGAGACAGCATACCCTGCACAAACCATTCTGGTCGAACCAAATTAGTTTAGCATCTCGTGTCTTGTTACGCTACACTTTGGGCCTTTTTCACGCATTCGTGATTCATCTCAACAAGATGATCACGCTATAGTAAGTGTTTGCTTGTTTATTTGTCAATAGAAACTGAAAGAACCAAGGAGAAAGAAAGAGAAAGGGAACGAGAAAGGGAAAGTGCAAGGGAAAAAGAAAAGGAAAAACAAGAACGGGAAAAGGAAAGAGAGAAAGATCGGGACAGAGAACGAGAGAGGGAAAAAGAAAGAGATAAAGACCGCGACAGAGAAAGCAGTTCAAAGCGAAAGAAACACAAGAAGGTAAGAGATTTCCAACGAGAGGTAAGAGTTTTACACGTGTTTGTATTGCAATGAGAGATTAGAGATTTACATGTGTTTGTATTACAACGAGTGTTAAGAATTTTACATGTGTTTGTATTACAACGAGAGATGAGAGTCTTACATGTGTTTGTATTACAAAGAGATATGAGAGTCTTACATGTATTTGTATTACAACGAGAGATGAGAGTCTTACATGTATTTGTATTACAACGAGTGTTAAGAGTTTTACATGTGTTTGTATTGCAACGAGAGATGAGAGTCTTACATGTGTTTGTATTACAACGAGTGTTAAGAGTTTTACATGTGTTTGTATTGCAGTGAGAGATAAGAGATTTACATGTGTTTGTATTGCAATGAGAGATAAGAGATTTACATGTGTTTGTATTGCAATGAGAGATAAGAGATTTACATGTATTTGTATTGCAGTGAGAGATAAGAGATTTACATGTATTTGTATTGCAATGAGAGATAAGAGATTTACATGTGTTTGTATTGCAATGAGAGATAAGGGATTTACATGTGTTTGTATTACAACGAGTGTTAAGAGTTTTACATGTGTTTGTATTGCAACGAGTGTTTGTATTGCAACGAGAGATGAGAGTCTTACATGTGTTTGTATTGCAACGAGAGATGAGAGTCTTACATGTGTTTGTATTGCAACGAGTGTTTGTATTGCAACGAGAGTTAAGGGTTTTACATGTGTTTGTATTGCAGTGAGAGATTGCAACATTCATTAAAACCGGAAGATGGTGAATCAGAACTGATAAATGTTTTTTTGTTGCAGAAATCGAAGAAGAAGAGACACCATTCGGTAAGTTACTTGTCTCGCTTTGATTCTGTTGTATTCTTAACATTTAAGTTAACAGTTTGTTTGATAAGAAGCTTCTCCCACCTTCTCAATAGTTTCCCTGTTCCCTCTGTGTACCGTAAATGATAATAGTAGTAATAATAATAACTAATAATAATAATAATAATAATTGTCATTATATTCAAATAATTATAATAATAGTAATAAAATATGTTTCATTAACAGTTCCACGATGCATTTCTTCTACTGTTAAGTGCATAGGTTAAAGAATGATCTGTTTATATCTACTTACAACATCCTGTTTATACACTCGCTCCGGTAATAAGCCCACCTCGCTCTAAGCTTTCTCGTTTGTAAGCCCCCCGCCCCCCCCTCCCGCCC
>JAOEHT020402067.1:0-17428 GCA_025448195.2 Parazoanthus atlanticus | reverse complement strand
CCTCAATCCCATCTCATTCGATCGGCTTAATCGGCGGGACTCCTTTAGAATCATTCTTTTTTTTATTCCTTGTTAGCCGTTTTTCCTCTCTGTTTATGTTTTCAAGCTCTGTTCATTAAGCGTTGCGTTGTATTTAACTTGAAAGCTAAATTTTTTTATGTTTTGAAGCTTTAAAATAGAAATAAAAAATGTCTTATTTCACGACTAAGAAATCGTTGTTGCATGATCATCACCCCCAGTTGGGTAAATTAGTTGCCCGCCCCGGCCTGACTCATAGGATTATCTGAACATGAGAACATTTTCGTGCGTTTCGTTGAGCGGAAAGTGGTTATTCTAGCAATGAGTTGAGATTTCCCGTAATTTATTCAGAAGTACAGTACACTCTTTTTTGTATAATATTTTTGATTTAAAAACGTTTGAGGCTGAAAAATCTGTGTTAACTGAAATTGTAAATTAAAACTGTACAAGAGTCTATAATATTGTTGAAATAAAAGACAAATTGGTAACTGATCATCAGTGGGAAATCTAAAATTTGTGCAATTCTACAATTGGTTTCGGTTCGACACAGAAGCGAGAAATATTCGTAAATGGAGACAAATTATGATGTCCTTGCCGTATAACGCAACATGGGCGATAAGTCGAAGACAAATTCGGAAACTCCCTTGTTAGCGATCTCTCATCCGTTTGATTTTCGAGAGATGCGAAAAATGGGCGTTTTCTTTGATAGTATTAACTTCGAAAACGGATGCAAAACGACTCTTTAAAGCTAAACGTCAGTTCCAGTCTCTCGCAGGCTAGAGATCCACAGACTGAAAACTTTTTGAAACCTTCGGAAATCCGTTTCGTCGGGGAAGACTAAAAACTTTCGAAGAATTTCAAGAAATCTTGAAAAATGACTACGGCTTTCCTAAAGCTATCGAACTGACAAGTACTTGAAAAGATTTAAGTAACAAGATATACTGACTGAAGCAATACAGTTTTTGAAATAGAATTGTACTATATATTTGTTTGTTTTCCAGACTTGAAGTTTATGGTCAGCATTGAGCAGGAACGCTTGATATCTGTATTACTCATGCTGAAAGTCCGATAATAAAGCCCTCAAGAATGAGAGGATTAAACTGTCGTGAAACAAATGACAGTCGAATCTCACACGGCAATCGAATGACGTCAATGTGTTGATCCTTTCGAGTGTTAATTGAGTGGTCCGGAGTTTCATTTCCTTGATCACTCTCTTTCCTTCCCACATGCCTTGCCCAGGCTTGTTCGTGAGTCGTGGAAAACCTGGAAAGTCGTGGAATTTTGCAATTTCGTTTTCCAGGCCTGTAAAGTCGTGGAGTTTTGATTTGGTCGTGGAAGTCATGGAAAATGATGAAAGTTACAGTTTACTTTTGGTGTGAGTGAGAAGAAAACATAAACTCGACTCCATTTACGGTGAGAAAGATAGATTCCCATGAGATAAGACCTGGACAAATTTGGGGCAAATAAATGTTTCTCTTTTTATGACTAAATATTCAGTTCAATCTTGAACTTGATTACTGGGCTGGAAATTGAAACGAGTTTTAACATTTTCGGTATGCAAAGAAAAAGCTGGTCAAAATCAGGTCATAGAAAACTGCTAAAGGTCACCGGAAAAAGTCAAGGAAAGTCGTGGCATTTGAGAAGGTCAAAAGAGTACGAACCCCCCTGCCTTGCCAATTTGCTGCATATAATTCCTTTCCGTCTTGTTTGCCGCTTATCATCCGCAAAAAACCTGTAAAGCCGGGGAATGTTAAATAAATTGAAAATTCAGAATAGAATTTGTACAAAACCCTCACGACTGACGTGCACGACATGACGAAAAACTCATTCAAATAAGCAGATCGTCTTAGTGCAAAAACGATTCGACACGATTTTGGGACGGAAACGTCTGATATTTATTCGTCTTTACAGGTACAGACGCAAAAACTGGACATCCTTTTCACAGTAAGACGATTTGTCCACCCGCTGAAAAAGTTGTCCATCTTTTTATGCAAAATCGGCCTACGGTCTTGTATGGTTTTTTACTTTATATCTACAAGGGCAATATTGTATCTTGTTTGACTGAGTACTCGCTCTTCATTCGTTCGTATTTTCTCTTTCTCCATTTCTGGTTTAAAGGAGCGAGAGCTCATTCTAGTTTTACCACCAACCGTTGGTGCACTTTCATCGACTCTCGTGCATTCTCGTCCAATTTGAACATGTTCAACTGAATTATTGATGATAATTCTGCTATGTTCTTATCTCTAATCAACTCGTATTCTCGTTTGACCGGGCGTATGAGAGCCCGGCAAGGGTACTCACCTGTATTTTGGATGGGGTGTGCAGCCCGCCAAGCCTTCAAATCCTGACCCTATTTCAGACCCGAAGAAGCAATTTTCTATACCCTATTTCAGACCAAACTGCAGAAATCGTTACCATATTTCAGACAAGATAAAACGCACATAACTATAGACAGGCCAATCGAAACATCGTGGTTCAAAAAATATGGGCTATTATGCAGCAACTAGCCCATATTTTTCTTATCTTATATTCTGAAATCTGCGAAGTGACGATCCACGGCAGAAATCTCGGAGCAAATTAAGAAAACTGAACCTTTATGGTACATAGATTCTGTGCAAAAAACACACCCTTTTCCAGACTACTCAGACAAAATGTATACCCTTTCATGGCCGGCGGAACCAGTCCGGTTGGTACGGCTATGGCCGGACCAATTTTGAGAAAAAATGGCCGGACAAAGATTTTCAATTTATGTTTATAAATGGCTGGACCAAACATAGAATGCTTTCGCCGTCCCTGCCTTTTCCAAACCAAATCGGTACGAAAAACATCCCTTAAGGGCGGCACAAACCTGTATAGTAATTGAGGGGAGTACCCCACAGGGGCATGAGAGTTGAAGAAGCTCTGTTCGATTATTTAACAGACATGTTCAACTGAATTGTTGATAATCATCTCTAATCAACTCATATTCTTGTTTGATCGGGTGCATGAGAATTGAAGAAACTCTGGTCGATCTTTTATCACACAGCTCTCGTCCAACTTTCCTGCTCTGTGGTTTGACTGGCACGGGTTCAAAGCCGGATAGGTGACCATAGGTCGGAATAACAACCGCGCATGCGTGGGTTCTACCAAGAGACAAACGCTGGCAATTTGTTAAGGTGGCGCCTTAAAACCCATTTTACAGCTAAGACGAATGAGCAACCTCAAACTTTTATCAGTTGACCATAAAATTACACAATTGATCTTTCACAGTCGACGAGGAAAAACAAGATAGGCAATATTTGTGTGTTTAAACCCTTGCCTTTTGCAAATTGTTTTTGCCTTTTACAAACTGTCTGCTTAAAGGGGTACTCCAGCGGTCTGATATTGCAGTCGAGTAAACAGTTCCACACCAAGCCATGCGCCCAGCAAAGAGTCCCAGGGACCAGTCAATATGATTACCATATCATGATATTATCGGGTGACTGTGTACTTGTATGCTTGGTATTGCAACATTAGTTTTTGATATTGTTTCGGGATGTGAGTGTCTAGATGTGATAGGAATGCTACAGATGGCTGTAAATTCTTCCACTGAGTGGCACATCTGACCTATGGGAACACTGACTGAATAACCCAAATTACCTTAGACTATTTCTTCATACGTTTAGTAACTTGCTGATATTTTACAATGATTTTAACTACCGGAACACTAGGTATAGTGAATGAACAGACTCATCCTTGAAATGCAAAGACAACATTTGATAGCAATACATACTTTATTTCACCACGTAAGCTGCAATCAAAAATAATTAAAGACAGATCCAAACAACTGAAATGGAGTGCGAAAGGTGCTGGCTCAGTTACCAGTGGTTAGACGAGCCTAGAATTATTGGTTTGGAAGGAGGAGCGAAATTAATCCGAGATAATCGAGAACGCTGAACTGAAAAGACCCCATGGACGCCTAAATTGAGGAAGTCGAGGTTGAGTTGGCAGAATAGTTCTCAAAAAAGGCTCCATGTTGACACTTGGTATAACGTTTAAGTCCGCCAGCCACTTCGTATGGTATCTGATAAACAGAAAGGGGTTGTTATATAAACAAGAATCGTGTTTATGTAGTTTTAACGACTTTGTGTCATAGTGGGACCGTGTTTGACTGAACTTTTGTTAATCACGGGACAAAATAGTTTAGATGTCACGAAGACGCGCTGAAATATACGTGCACCACACTCAGTTTTCAATCCATCACACATGGTCTGTGTTTGGAAAACTCACGAAACCGATATCTCAGTTAAATGAGAGTACCACTTATCGCTACGCAAACACTGCAATGCGCAGATTCTGTTGCCTCAGGAAATTGAGTCCGCTCACGGTCTGATAGACTCCCGCAAACAAGTTGTTTTTGACAGCAATTTAAATAAATTGCAACGAGTTTCAAAAATTAGTTGCTTTAAACCACCAAAAATTGAACTTTAATCAGGGCGTATCGTTTTAACAGATTGGACGTTTTCCGTTCAATAGTTTATTACCACATATAATCCCACGGCGATGGTAATCTATTCAGTGCTAAGACGAAGCTTGATTCAACGTTGTATAGAGGGAAGCTAAGGGGGAACTTAATCTTACAGAGCGATTTTGAATTCGTATTACTATTATCATTTATTGTTTTCACAAGGGACTCGCATTTCAATATTTTAAAATAATTTTATTAGGATGGCTGGGAGAGCGCGCAATTATTCATCAATCAGTTATCAGCGGCCAGTTTCGTCACACTTTACGTCCGATGTTCGCTTTTACCACGTGTAATTTCTGACGTTATGCTATAAATGTGGGACGTACTGGGCCCAGTAGTAATTTTACCAAGGTTATGCTTTTTAAACTTCATGAGTAACTTTATGCACATGTGAATCAGAAACTAAATCGATTAGTGTGTTCAATAAGTAACCTTGTCATTAATTTTCAATTGCATGCACTTTGGTGGACACTCAAAGCCTGACTTCAAGCCCATAATATGTCCGCTCATTCATCACTTGAAGATTATAATTCCTTGTCCTACGTTTTTTCAAGTGAAGAGCTGAAAGCTTCAATGTTTGAATACATGTTTAGTGGCGTTTTGTATCGCACTCAAATGTATCTTCGTGAATGAGCCAGTGTCTTTGATTTCTGATGCTCGTATAGTGAAAAGAAAAGTATCACAAGAACGGAGCGGGCACAAGAAAGATCGTGAATGGATAGTTTCTTGAAATACACGGTTACTCGAGATCCGTAAACAGCGGAAAACAGCAAACAGGCTGTTTTGTGATTTACTTGCGTAATGACAAAGATGCGTCAATGTTTTGAAAGTCTCTAACTTTACTATG
This sequence comes from Parazoanthus atlanticus, assembly GCA_025448195.2. Lineage (NCBI taxonomy): Eukaryota > Metazoa > Cnidaria > Anthozoa > Zoantharia > Parazoanthidae > Parazoanthus > Parazoanthus atlanticus. Next base: position 12,077 of record JAOEHT020402067.1, on the reverse strand, counting down.
GCCGTAAACTTTTGACAAAACACAAATCAATTAGCATAGAATAGCTGATAAAAATGGAAGAAAATGTTAGTTTTTCTGCTGATCAAAAGATCACCTCTCCCACAGTAGAAGGCTGCGTGGTAATTGATACGGTGTGTTTTGCGCCCAAAAGGTTGGGACTCGAGCGTTAGCCCTTCGTCAGAGCAAACAAAATGATTGTTCAATATCTCAAAACCACTTTCTTCGAGTTCTTCTGAAACTTGTCGTGATAAATATTAATCTTTCACCAAAAGTGAAGCTTGTCTACCAAATTTATAACTTAACAAGCCAAAAAGCGAAAGACCATTTTCGGCTCTCTCGCTCCGGTCCATAATAATTCTGTATCAAAGAACACGCACACTCCGGATCTTCTGCTCCCCAGAGCCAAGCTTCGCAATAATAAATCGCCTTTTGAAGCTAAGAAATTTAAAATGTTAATTAAAGATACTTTTCTGTAGCGGTTTAAAAACAAAGAGACAGAATGTTAATTTTATTAACTTAATGCAAATTGGACAATTGAAAGACGATTATTTACGTAAATTTTATCTCGCAAAAAGAGAAACTCTTGTTGATAAGAAAACGTCAGAGGTTTAGATATAACGAACCAGTTTTGTTTCATTAGGTATGTACGTTGAAAATCATGATCAAAATGCCGTTTCCTAATTCAAGTACCGCTTCCTGTTCAAGTACGTGATTGTCTGTAACTCTTGAAAATGCGATTGAAACTAAACAGGAAGTTCAAATCTTATTCTTACGATAACGGTCTAAACACGCGCGTTTCTTCATACGTGCCCACGCAACATTTCTCGTGCGAGTCTCAACAATTCCTCGTATTAACTTTCCGAGATCTGACGTTTTTACAGCCTCATTTGCGACTTTTAGTTGATTGCCGCTTTTTGCGCCAGTGTGCTAATACTTACAAACGCTCCGCAAGCCGCGCTTATTGACACAGCTCTCACGGTATTGAGCTTGTGCACAAATCACACAGTTTTAATCCTTCGCAGATTGCGGTTATTAAAAGTAGTTTTCATTACGTTTGAAAGTGTTGTTTGGGGTTTCCGTTTCGGGAACAAGACAATTTCCGGCACGGATACGTCAACCGAACCCTTCTCCGGGATAATTTCCAGTGCCAGTAATATGTGCTACACTTACGATAGATACGCTTTCCTCAATCAAAGTGAAGTCTCTGAAATAATATTTACTCACAGCAAATAGTTTGTCATATTTAAGGGTTTTAACTTCAGGTAAGAAAACGAGACTCTGTCGAGTGATCAGTGTCTTGCGTTAGTTACATACACAAACAGACAGAGAGCTTGCGATTTCAAGTTTTGTGTCACAATTTCTTCGTTGGTGACTCATCAAAGACGTTTAACTCCAGTCCCGTAAATTGATAATTTATGGCTTTCAGGGTGGTATTCTAGCGAACTTTAACGGACAAATATCAAAGGGTTACAGTACCGAAAATCTGGAGCAAATCAAAACAAACATCCTTCAAATGTACGACAAAACTGGCCATTACTTGTTTGGTCTGAATTGTCCAAGATCCGTTTATTCGTGCAACCATGCACGGGTGCATAGCACTTTTAAACATTCGGCCCAATTGTTATGGAGGAGGTTTTTAATTAATTGATTGAGAAAACTATGTTGTATATTGTGCTTAGGAATTGCCAGTTTGTTTTGTCCCATCAATTTCCGCCCACAAGATATGAAATAATAATTATACAGTTTAATGTAAGTTTCCTTTGACGTATCGGCTTTTAGAACGCAGGCGATTTTGTTTAAACGGAAAATGGGATCGATTTGGTTAAACATTGCATAAATTGACAATTCCGTCTTCTTGAAAAACTTGTTGAAAATCACTCAAGTTATCAAGTGTTATGGTGATGGGGTGATTTTAACGACTTTAACATAGCTTTCGGCACATTTCATACCCTCAAATATCACCCCAAAGTGATTTGATCCTAAGTGTGGTCTAATTCACGCACTTGTGACTCAAAGCGGCAAGCCTTTATTTGTCACCTTAGATAAATTGTTCGCATTTTATTCTTCAAAACATTGTAATAAAGATTAATACAATTTAAACAATACTTCCTTTGGAGTGTTTAATTCAACAGGGCTCTCTGCCAAGCTTAGTAACTCTTTTTTTGTTCTGGAAACTCGATTGCTGAAAGGCCGTGTGCTATTCCTTCATAAAACGTTGATGGCTCGTAATCGTTGCTCGAATGAGGGTTTGATTAACTTCGTTGACTGACACCAGCTAAAACTTTTGACACCTTTTAATGCCAATTGCATAGCCTTTATTTTAAATTGATTGAAATTCGATTGGAGATTAAGCCCTTTTTGAGAGCATCTTTGCCATTCGACAAGCAAAGGGATTTGACTGAAACAAGAGCTAGGAAATTAACGCCGAAACTTCTGAAACTTGAGTTGAAAGAGAAGATGCGTTTCGTTTTAGGAGCCATAATAACCGTGTTTGGACTCTGTCTCCTTGACTTTAGCAGGGCAGTTTGGTGGTAAGTAGTTGGAGTGTCTAATTGAGTCTTTGAAAAAGATGGTTTTGTTCTTGATCAGTGTCGGTCGGTAACACTTTCTTGCGACCCTTTGAGTTTCAATTGACTTCGTCCTTCTGATCGGCTAAATATTAATTACGCAGGAGCTTGGGAACACAAATTCCGCTTGCTTCAGATCCGGCTAAAAAGGCAATGATGTGTCTTGTAACTCCAGAACTGAATCTGAGACAGAAGCAACAGTGTCAGAGATACCCAGACCTAATGCCACATGTCGCCAAGGGTGCGTTGTATGCCATTCAAGAGTGCCAATTCCAGTTTCATGCTCGGCGCTGGAACTGCTCCGGTGTCCCTGAGTCAGGCTCGCTGTTCGTCACGGTCATGAAGAAAGGTGTGTGTGATTTTCCTTCTTATCCTTAATCTTCGGTGTGAGTGAGCTTTAGAACTGACATTTGTATGTTCTATTTACATTTAGAAAGGGATTCGTTTTCTTAAGGTTTGTTTGCATGTCAGCAAAGAGTCTTTGGAAGCTAAAATTAGACAGGTCAGAGTTTTGATACAGTTTTGTTTTGTTGTCCATCTTTTTGAGACCTGACCCATTCCTAGCCAGACTTCATCTCGCTGTTATTCCTCGAACTGGGCACTTTCGTACTAAGTGTATGAATTGTTAGAAGTCTAAAACAGAAAACTCATATTACTAAGAAAACACTGGACATAGGTACAGTCTTGAAATATTTTAGGACCACGGGGGAGCAGGTAAAAACTTGTCCGCTCAAGCCCTTAATATTTGTTATTTGTCTGTGTTTGCGTTGGCAGTTTTTGGCTGTGACGGCTCTATTGCTAAGAAGTGACTTTGTGTAACTGTTATTACTTACAGCTTTAGCTTGTCACGTTAAAGTTCCAGTCAGACTGTTGAGTTTCACTCGAAATTCGTGTTGTAATTAAAACAAGGTATTTTAAACAATACGCCCCGACAAAATCCCGGTCTCATGTAATCTTTTATTTTTTTATGAATATAATAGCAATGTCGAGATTGCCCTCCTCATCCGGCCGACAAAGTGAAAGCCCAGTTTTCTAATATGCGGTAAAATGATCGGCTTATACTTGAGAAAGTCTGCAAAACATCAACAGTAGCCTCAGTTTGATATTCCTACCACAAGTATGAATTGTATAGGGAACAGATCGCAGCGCGAAGGGTGGTTAAAGAGCTTGCTTGGGCATTAAACCAATGATATGTCCTGTAAAGCGCAAACAGTAACCTGGAACGTACTTGAAAGATTTCTTCTTGGCACGAGGATGGCAGTGAGAGGAAGTTTAACAAGTAGAGTGTGGGTACGGAGATTTTAAGTGCGGAAAAAGGAGGCGCTAAGGATAAACTCCAAGACACGTTTGTTACAATGCGCTCCATCCGGAAAAAACTAACACTGTCGGAAACTCAAATTAAACTGTCATTACTGTAAAACGGTTCTCGTTTGAAGATTTTAAAAACCCATGAACTAAAAACGTAATAAGTCTTCATTTTATAGACAAGAACTGCATTTATCAATCCGATAAATACTGACTACGGAGGCACAATTTCCGTCAAACAATCCACTAAATAGATCAACAAAGGAGAGCGACTAATTTCGCGAGAAAAACTACTGAAACAATTCCCGTCTTTTGCAATTTTAATAATAACACCTAACAAAGCACAAACCACAGTGATTCTTTTCGAATTAGCATAAGTAATTTGGCTCTTTTATTCACACTTCCGACAAAGTATTTGTTGGTGTAACTGCCCTACACGTCTATTATCGTGCGATCGCTTTATATTTGTAGGATTTTTGAGTGGGAGGAGTGAAAACACATAAACTTTTGTTTGTAAAACGTAATGAATTTCTTCTTTTTAGTTTAAAAAAAATCAACTGGAACACCTCTCGAAGACTAGATACTTCTAAATCTTATAAACTGCACAACGTCAATTAGAGAAGAGTTGGTGAAACCTTTCAATCAGTCCGCGCTGTTATAAACTGTTCTTTGCGTTTCTTGCCAGTTCGGTGTGCAATGCCGACATATAGAGTAAACAAAAGTAAGAACTCCAGAAAACGGATCTTTTTTTCTAAATACTTAAGTTGGATCATGCATAGCCTAGCTCTAACAGGCAAAAGAGTGTGAAGATTTCACACGCGGAGACAATGTGAAGAGTTTGAGTGGACAGTTTAAGTTTGCGTTGTTACGTCCAGAATAGACTGTTTGGGGGCGTGTGACAACACGACACTTGACAACAAGCTTATCTCGACCAACATCCAAACATAATACGCTTAAAACATTTCCCGATACAGTGTCAGTGTGAAGAAATCTCTTCCCGCCACTGCATGTGCAAGATATTCAGATTGAGTACAATCCAATATGAAATATCCACCCTGGCGCCGAGACTTTTGAACCACTTGTCAGCGATTGTCGTATTAAATTAATACATTTACGCCCACTCTTGGACAGATTTTCAACAGCTAAGGTGTTTGAAATGATAAAAACCTCACCACTCATATTAAAACTGCATGGAAATTATAGAGGGCGAAAAGAAGTTTAGAAATCGCACAACAGTCACAACTCACTATTTTGTCCGAAGAACAACCGCTTAATTACGAACCACGTATAAATATGGTTTCAGTACTGGGTAAATTTTATCATAACACTCTAAGTATAAACAGGGTTTCGTTCCATAAGCATGAGTAATTAAAATGAGCTTGATATGGAAACAGGACTTGTCGCTATAAACAAAAAAAATTGAACAGGTGGACAAATCTGTTGTATTTAGTAATTTACTATTGCCCACCGCACGATAATATCATCTTAAATTACTTATCGATTTTGAATTTCTGTATAAAGCCAAATGCAGATATCGAATAATTACCAGCCAGACTCGTTTGTGTTTAGTAACGAGGAAAGCACATTCAGACGTAAAGTGAGGGACAACTGAGAGAGCACCATAATTCTATAATGCTAATTCGGCAGTGACGATCAGATTTATTCAACAATCTCCTAGACTTACTTAATATAATCGTGAGATTATATGCATTCCAGTCTGCTGCACGCTGTGATTTTTTGTGTGGCCCAGGCTGCAATGAATATTTCGTAATGATCAAGAAAGAGGAAGAGGAGGGGACAGGATATGGCGCTAGCAATTAAAATGTGTTCTAACTTCTGTTGTATGATATATTTTGCGGAAATCACGAAAAGTAGGTTATAAAGATAAATATTATAAGTAGGAGTTGTGATTCTCGACTGGCGAATGGTGGGTAGATTGCACGAATTGGATTGTAGTATGAACTTCCCCGGACCGGAAAACGAGTTAATACTGAAAGTGGCTTAAAAATGCTTCAAACCTTGACTTAAGAATAAACTATTGATAAAAGATTTCTTGTTCGAACGAAATTAGTTTTCAGTATTCTTCAAGCAAACACTTTAAACTACAATATTTTCGGATAAAAGAAAAACAATAATGATGATATTAATGTGGCCGTCCTGGATGAATCAGCCCTTTTCTAAAAAGTAACGTATGATAAAAGAATCGAACTTTGAACTCCCGTGAGTTAAATTTACGTAATGACTGGAAGCGACACCACAAAACTTAGCTGCTAAGTTGCTCTTTTAAAATAAATTTAGATTTTCACGATAATTTATTAAAATCAGAACTAACCAGTGTTTTCGAAAATTTCAGTCGACAGTTCCCAGTTGAAAACAAAAATTGCTATTGCACGTACGTAGTCAAGAGAAGATTATTTTGTTTTCCATTCTTTCCGGCAGAGAAGATATACAGTATACTTTGCCCATGATATATTCAAACTTTAGGATACCTGGTTGTCTGCTATAATCTTACGATCGCCAGTTACATTTCGGTTCTCAATGCTTCCTCGCGGTCCCCGAGTCGACTAGGTAAATCAATGATGTTTATATGAAAAAAACAGGAAGAAATGAATCCTTGAAAGGCGGTTACACGCAACAGTTGAACTGTTGAAAATAACAAAGTTGCAAGCCTTGTGAACACTTAGTAAAAATAACAATTGTCTGCTTTATATTTGTAAGTATCTCAGGGGGGAATAAGTTAATGTTTAACTGAGAGTTTGATCAGGTCAAAAATGGAAGTCATTTAATGAGTCGATTTATCCTCCCTGTCCCAGTTTCAGTATTACATGCAGTAGCGCGTATTTTGGCGCTTGGCGTAGTTGCGTAGCTAACTTTCATAATTCATTTATTTTATAAAAAAGAACATTTGTAGTATAACGAGTTTTGACATTCTCTAGAGAAGATAGCAGGCGTTAAGCTCAAGACAAGTTCTCCAAGCTAAAAATAATCCAAATCTTTTCCCGAGCCAAGTGGCTAATAAGCCAGTGCTTATATCTGGTTCCCGTAGTGCTAAGCAGATGAAAGTACTTGACTCCCCCTGGACGACTGGTCGCCAGCATAAGAAGGAATTCATTAATACAGAAAGTTGAGTAAAGTGTCTTCCTCAAGGACATTTGTAAAACTGTGGTCGGATCCCGACCTTTTTCTTGCCAACTCAGTTTTGAATCAGATACGTCCGCCATTGTCGTCTGTGACTCAGTTTATTACATTTTCTTGCCATCATCAACTGGTTTATTAGCGATTTCTTTAATCCCTGCAAATGTGCCACTAAAAATAAGTTGTCTAATTACAAGAAAGGAGGAATGAGCCAAAAACAGAATTTTTTGAGACTATCTCTAAAACGGACCTATACACATTTACCACAGCTGTAAAGACACCACATATATACTTAGGAGACACTTGGTGAATTTGTGGCTGAGATGTTGAAATATTTTTTGCAAAATTTGAATGAGATTTGACACGCTAAAACCCCTTTCAAGGGTATTCAAGACCACACGAGAGTCGCTTGTTATTCCTAACACCCGCCATAATGAAGCAGATATGATTTCGTTTAACCACATTATTTGGTTCAAGAATCAAGGTTTTTGTTTGCGAACTGCCTCAAAACTTTGTCAACTGTTACACCTGAGAGATAGACGATATCACATATTTGAAAACGCCTCCCGCATTGAAGCGAACAGTTGTAAAGTAGGATACAAGAAAAAACAACACAGTACGAGGATAAAAAAAATATCAACCTACGAAACTCAAAATTGCGCGACTGAAAAACATCTTGCGCATAAAACAAAGAAATGACCTCCCAGACATGTTTTGCAAAGCAATGCCTACAATTTGGACCAAGAATAAACACGTTTTCGTTTTAAATTAATTTCGTCTTCCATCACAATGGCCCAGTGGGTAGCCTGGGTTTCATCAGGCCGCTCACATCCCGACTTCTGCATCCCGACAATTCTCCATTGCAAAATTTACTAAGGCGTTTAGTAGCAGTAGCTACGACTAAAGGCCTGGAACAATCCTCAGCGTAATTTGAATTCCAAACAAAGTTAAGCTTGTGTGCCACACCGTTTACTTTTCCCTTCTTGCGGAACAAGTCTTCGCCAGTTTGGTTGTGACAATTAGTATATTAAAATGTTGGATTAATTGCGCCTTGTTTTCGAAAAATAATGAATTGAGATGATACAAGATGATACATGGAAGCGTTATTATATTTAGAGAATAGAAAAGTTAAATTAGGATGTCTAGTCTCTGGGACAGCTTTTATGAAGTAATTCGTTGCGGCACAAGAGATGATTCCAAAAGCACCGCTTCTGAATTCGGGAGATTGGGTCCGGTTCTCGGTGTTTCCGCTGCACCAGAGAGCTGTTACCCGATAAACCCCTTGCCAAAAAAATTGAGAAAGTTTCAAAACATTAATTGCTCCTTTCCCTATTAGACTAGCTATACAGCTGTTGGCGTGAGAACTGTAAAAACTAAATATTCAACAAATTTTGTTTTTAGTAAATGATTAGATCAGCTATTCAGTTGTTAGCGTGAGAACAGGAAAAACTAAATATTCAACAATTTTGTAATTTTGCGTAAGGAAGCTTGGCCCTTTGCAATCGTTTAATTTTATTACAAAGCCTTTAAATATCCGTCATAGTTTTATTACTCACGTATAGATACTGCGTTGAGATGAGTTGGCATCCTAGCGACTTGATCGGTTTCAACCAAGTCTTACTTAACAATGCTTTTGGTTTTTATAAAAGAGGAATATTTACTTTATGATATAGCAAGAAAAGTTGCTGGACTGATTCACAATTTCAGTTATGACTTGCAAATGCCCTTTTAACATATTAAAACCCTCCAAGCAGGTACGGTATTCGCAAATATAATGCTTATAAATGTTTGCACGCACGTGACATATGCCCAAGTGATATATTGATACAGCGCAAAGCGATATATCGCCGAGAGACTGCTAACGCATCAAACAGAATACCGGCAGCAGTCGTTCTCTCTTCGTTCCAGGTTTTGTTGCGGATATTTTAGGTTGCGCAGATCGCCCAGAAAAAGTACAAAGACGTGCTGCGCACTTAATAATGAAAACGCAAAGTCGCGATGAAGTCTTAGAATACTTCCGATACGAGAGACACTTGAGAACAAGTGAGATGAGCGCCCCAGCAAGTCATGCAAGCGCTGCACAAATGGATGTTTTCCCTAATATTTCCATGATTATTTTATGTTACGATGTTGTTAAAGGATCCATCAGGCAGGGCAATTATCCGTGCCCTCCCTGTCTCCGGCCAAAATGCACAAGTTTTGTTGACCATTTTATACTGTGTTATATAGTAAATAATTTGTAAATAATACTCGTTGCATATATTTTAGATATTTCAAAAAAAATGAAAATTTTTCACTGTAAATACTTTTATTTAAAATATGATTGGAATTTTATCACGGTAGCAGCTTTATATTGAAATAAGCTGATAGAGTAACCCAATCTAAACAAAGATATTAATTCCATTTGACTCCATCCCATGCAAAAGAGCACCGACATGCACACATATTTTTCTTCATTAAATAATCCCAGAAGAAAACCCTACATTTAGTTCGTGCGCGTGCGAATGTTTAAGCCAAACATTCCGGATTTGTTTGAAATCTGTGAAGAGTTGTTAGACGATTTCTACCAAAATGTAGTTGGTCTCAGATCTTTTTTCAAACTCAGATTTTTGTTAGTCTCAGTTTCTTTATGGTTTCAATAACGTCCTCATAAAATAACCTTAGCATAGCACTCTAGCATGATGTCAAGTGACTACAGAACGATAACCAATCAGATCGCAAATATATTAAGTAAATTAGCAATACCTTGACCAAAGTGCGCACTTTTGACGAACTATGGACTTCAGTAAGCCTTATTACTTTCCCCAAACCCATTATCTACCAATAATAACAACAATAATCATTTTGTTTGCACTCAGGGCTTATATATTGATAGGAAAAAATAATATAGTTTTTTGCAGAGTTTAGTCAGTACATGCAGGGTACCTGAAATAACCAGTGACGGTTAATCGAATCAGGTACCCTTACATTGATTACCTGTCATTTGTACATCATCAAATAGTAAAGCCATTTGTTTCACGTGACCTATGACGTAATAAGAGTCCCATAACATCACCAAATTTGAGTATCACAATTTTTGCTTAAAGAAGCGCTCAACCCCCTAACTGGGGTCAAATGACGTGCCCTTTCGATCACAGCAATAACCATTCAGATCGCATCAGTAATAAGTCACTTGGAAATCTTGTCCGAATTGGAGGATTTTGACGAACTTCGACTTTCTGAGCTTTTAAACTAACTTTCGCCAATATGAATTCCATCGCAGCAACAACCATGTGTCACGTGACGAAATGGCGTAATGAAAGTCCTCCAATTTCCCCCAATATCGAACGAAGAAGCTCTCAACCCTCTGAGCCCTGTCAAATGACTACAGTATCAACTAATAAATCATTTTCTTAATTCCTTTCTTAGCAAAAACTTTAATCGCCAGACAAAGATTAAAGACTTTGAAATACAAACTGAACAGTTTCTTTATCTGGAACATTCTGGTAGTGGTTGCGTTAAACGCGACTTGACATTCCTGTTGACTCGGATTAACCGAAAGGGAACGGGACTTATCTTTTTTTTTGACATAAATTGGCGGTCGTCATTCTTCATTATAGAAAAATAAGCCAACAAAAACTCATTCTACACTTTAACGCGGACGGTGATATTCTGAACCCTGGGTCCAGTTTTTCGACTTCAAATACTCATTTGTCCTGTCTGTAAAAGCTGTGCTCTGTGACACTGATTTAGCATTCTATACTCATTCGTCGTGACTGCTTCTTAATGTACCCCTTCTCGATAAATCTTTTAAGCCTGTCGGCTTTTTCAGAATAGCCGGAGTTATTTCATTAGCACAAAATTGTTGGTCTTTTTCTCATTCGTTGTATTTCTGTGGAGAACGTGACATGACGCCAGTAGAAGTCAGTTGCTTAAATAAGACGTGCGTGACGTAAAGGATTACTAAAGCTTAGTTTAGAATCACCCTCCAGGAAACTGATCTTTTTATTCGAATACTGGCTGTGTATATACTGTCAGCTATTGAAACTGCACGGACAACTATGATGTCGCTGAAATAAAAGGCAAATCATTAACTGATCATCAGTAGAATACCTAACATGTGTGCAATTCTACAGTTGGTTTCGGCTCCATTCTGCAACTGATTTCGGCTCCATTATTTCACTCAACAATACTCATCATTAACCCTTTACGGTTATTACAGGAAGCCAGTGCCCTTTTCACACATCACTTTTCTTCATTTCACTTGTAATTAACTTGATTTCTAAGGATAAATAAAGAGAGTTGAGTTGACTCAAGTATGCCAACATGTCAGCCAGTCAGTCAAGTACCACTCGCCGACAGCAATCATATGTAAAAAGAAAAACTTTTTTGCTGTAGCTAATTCGTTTCTCACTCTCCTTTAACCTTGGGTCGTTTACTTTTGCTGTCACTGTTCTTATCAATATCAATATCAAATTAATATTCGTATTGTATCATTATATCATTATCGTTATCACTGTATCATTATCAATATTATTATCATTATCACTGTATCATTATTATTGCCACTGATTTAATATCAATATTATTATCATAATCACTGCATCATTATCATTGTCGCTGTATCATTATTGTCAATATTATTATCATTATTTACTACTCATTAACCGAGAGTGAGGTCTGTACGGGAAATATCAAACTGAGGCCTTGCTGTATTGACCGAGCGATAGCGAGTAAAGACCGAACGTTCGAGGTTAATAAGTATTTTATTATATGACATTTTTTCTAAAAACGACAATAACATCGTGTAAGCAGAAATTCTTTACTTCGCACACCCGGTTATGCGCGCGCGTAGATCATTAACAATTATCTGTAATGCCCGTGGACATTACGGGAAATCCAGACCGCTCAAGAACCAATCAGAACGCGCGAAGTATCTTTGAAATATAATAACACTGCATTATTATCATTGTCGCTGCATCATCATTATCACTGTATCATTATCATTGTCACTGTATCATCATATTGTTAATGCTGTCGTTGTCATTATTAAGATGGGCCGAACTATAGTGGAAATACCGTATTTATTCG
>JAOEHT020401197.1:0-17431 GCA_025448195.2 Parazoanthus atlanticus | reverse complement strand
GGGGCAGAAAGTCCCCGTCGAGAACTTTCTTGATAATGAAGGTATAGCCACCAAATCTGGTGAATTTTCCCAAAATGTATTGGAGAACAAAATTCTAGAAAAAGTGTAACACATGTTGCTCTTTCAGAAAAGCTTGAAATTTTCGGTTCAGGAATTCCGTCCCCACGTCCGTCTTTAGTTTTCTTGGTTTTCTTCCCTCTTCGAAGATGTGTTTAAATACTTCGATTAGACTGTCTCCAGATTTGTTCTTGAGTGGAACGAGCCGGGCATATTTAGACAAGACGTCAATCACTGTCAATAAAAACTTAAAAGCGCTATTAAATCTGGAACAAAATTGCTTGTCAACTAAGTCTGCTTGCTACTGTTCTTCAATTCCATTTACGAATAATTTCTTTTTATGAAATTTTTTATCACGGGCTTATGGAGTGTGTACGTCAACTGTTTCTTCAGCCAATTCTTGGTCTCTGTTGCCGGTAGTCCTCTCTTTTTGCCATTTCTGACGAGTTTTGCTTCTCCTCCGAATGCAGCAACAAAACTTGGATCGTAATACAGCTTTCGCAACTTTCCATCTACTGGCTCGTTCGACTCCGTCAATCTCTTCCGCTCTCTCTTCTTGGTCTTCATGTTTTCTTCCTGATTGGAGGAGACCACTACAGTTCCACCGCAACAAGCTAAATGAATACTTGTCCTTTCAAATAAATGTGATATATCTAACGAAGTCATGTTTAAGTATAGAAAATTAATTGAAATGAGATGTTTCTCAGTATCCGTATGGGTAAGTTATCAAAGAACCTGGAACGCGTGCGCGTTTATTATTCACCAAACTGTACCGCTTCTGCTGCTGGACGGTGTGGATCTCTTTGGTAAGCGTGTCTCGAATGATCTTGGAGTCACCTTGCACGACCAATTCTGAATTCGGACGGTGGATTACAATATCGCACATAGATTGCATAGTTAGAATTTGAGCATTATTAAAATTGAGTGTACAACGCGAATCTTATATACCTGCTTCCGCGCGGCGGTTCTGTAGGCGTAGTTCATCGGTCCGGCAGAAACAAATTCCACGATGTGGTCGCCATTGTCTAATTCGTTGGTAAGGTCACCGAGGTAAGGGCCGATCGGGAGAGCCTCTTCATTCGGTTTGCAGGTGCAGATGACGTTGTCGGTGTCAAAATACAACACCCTCTCTCTGAGCTGCTACAAGATCTTGTAGAGATGAAGACGGGCTTGCGTGGTGGTGAACCCACCGATGATGACGTTGTCATTGGCCATTTCGGAGATGAACTCTTCCCGTTCGATGTAGACCGCAAAGGCCACGTCTTACTTGCAGAAGACGACGTTCTTGACCACGTACTTGTCGTCGAAGATCAAATCGTAAAGCTCGGCGGCGTTGAAACAGTATTCTGCCTTGTCCTTCCGAGGATTTTGTGCAAACTTACCTCCAGAGCGAATTGAGTTTTTGCGCAGGTTCGGCAAAAGGCAAACGTCAGTTTGTTGTGGTACTTTGCACGGCAAAACGTGATGATAGAGTTCTCTCGGCGGAAGGACGGTGCACTTCATCATGCCGAAGACGTTGTAGATGACAGGATGCCCGACCGGATACTCACCAGTCATATTGATGAACGGATAAAGAGAAGTGACATCGTTGTATAAGATCTTCTCTCCTCCTTCTTCCACTTGTGGTACAGTTTCACACGCATTCGTTCTCCCGCCAATTATCCCTTCTCTCTCTTTCATGGGCTCGACGAAGTCGAAGCAGTTCGGCAATACCTGATTTCAACATATTTTTATCACACGTTGAAAGGGTACAATCAACAGAACTAAGCATTGCACAAAGGAGAGGAGCTTTAGCATTTTATTATATCAAATGGATGGCTGTGAAAGCGCAATCAAAGTAACAGTAGCAGACAATATAGTGGTTCCTTCATATATGTGTGTATTTATGTTTGATTTTACTACTCTCTAAGCAACTTTATAATGTAATGTAATGTAATTTTTGTTTTTGTTTTTTGTTAGAAATCTTGTAATAAGTAAAAATTTAATTAAAAAAAAAAGTAAACAAATATTTTGGACATTATGCACGGTCTCCAATATACATAAGGTAATTGAGCATGCGCAGTGTTAGTACCTGTGGATCGAGAGCTCTGAGTGCTATCGCGTAGATATAGGCAGTGTGAATGTCGTCTTCTATCTCATAAACTCTGGCCTTCAGATATGCTAGGTACTCTGTCAATCCTCCCATTAGCTTAGATTGTGCTGCAGAGATATAAATCTCAACTCGTGAAGAAACTCTTTTGAATAAGCAAGAATTAAAACAAATGGAGGGGGGGATGGAGTAAAGTGGAATAAAGTTGATTCGTAATATTACAAGATGTGTAGCTGACATATCTGAATGACAAAAAACCTTATTTGGTCCTACCCTAGTATTGTTCTTTGGTGTTAGTTACAGGTGCGCATGAGCATGTAGCTGCATGTCAAAACGGCAGCTTGACAAAAGGTTATAAACAAAGGTAGGAATTATGCTTCAGGTGGACTGAAATACGGCTTCCAAAACACGTGAAAACAAAATTAAACGGTTTTACAAACTTTAATATTTATCTAAAATTGTAACTTTACAGGCGAAGCGAGTCGATGCGAGTCAACTCAGTTTGTAACTTGCGTTCAACCTCGCGCTCGGTTTGGCCACCAACTCGCATCCCAGGGAGTAACTCCCATGTGTTGATTTACATCGACTTGCGTAATTCCGTTTTGCCGAAGCTTTAAACAATTAGGGCATCGTTGTTGATATGCAGTTTGGAGTGACGCCATTTCATCTACTTTCAATACAACACAGTAGCAATATAAGAATCATCCTTACCGTTTTCAATATCTCTTTTAGCGTAGGCGATGTCGTTCTAAATAGAATAAGATCAACTATTTTTAACACCTTTTAGTTACTGGTAATGCGGCATTGATCGCTCGTCTGACGAAAAGTGTGAAGTGTACAGAAATCTCGGCAAGTAGGTGATAAAAATATTAATCAGCTGTATTTTTATACAACCGGAAACACAAAAGCTACCTAGCCATGTACACTCTTTTGTATGAGAACTATTGAGGCTAGTAAAAAGAGCAAAAAATTGATAACGTGTTAAGAACATACCTCGGGCTGAAATAAATTTAGTTAAGGATACTTCTACTGTTGAGCAACGTACAGAACAGATCTAGATAGAATGTAATAGTTTGGTCTGAGCAGTGGCATAGATATTCGCAGCAAAATCTGTATTTTTGCTCTGCACCTCTGTTTAACGGTCTTGGTAATACCAAACTGACCTTTTTGTCTCACTTTAAGCACGTTCTTAGGAACAAATCCCTCAAAAAATAACTCAGCCTCAACATTAAATAAAAATTGACGTCCTTGTGAAAAAGGGTAGTTTGTTACGATAACATGTCACAGGTTTCTTCCTCAAGTTCTTCACAAGTTTGTCAGGATTGGTGTATTTTTGGAAACTCGTTCGCTAAGTTTTCATTTGGGCTAAATAATTTTGTCCACGTATAGTATTTTCGTAACATTCAAATCACTGATACAGTCACAGCTCAAACGTGAACACAAGAATTACACCTTCTGTTAACATGTAACGTCAGTATAATTGACATTATATTAAAGATTACACTAAAACTGAAACTAAAAAATTTGGTAAAAATGGGTTCTATTTTAATATGTATTAAGACTTTATAAGTTTAACTTCCTATAATATATAATTGTGAATTCCTTTTGATATTCCATTAAAGACCTAAAAGAGATTAAACAGAATCCCCTTTTGATGTAAGTACAGAGGTGCTACTGGTATTATTTATGAAAATCGTGAGTAATTAAAGAGAGCACGTGGTTCCACTTACCATTTCCAGGAAACATTCAGCTCGCATACAAAGAGCACTTGCGATCATTTCGGAGAAATGCGGCATCACAAGGAGAGAAGTTTGACGAATTGCACCTAATGCAGTACAGAGCTCATGTGCCGCCTCTTCATAATCCTTTCTTCGCATGAACTTCTCTGCTTTCTCCATAGCTGCTTTCAACATTTCCACGTATTGTAGCTGCAGTAAGTGCAAAACAAATGTAAGATGCAAAGTTTAAAAAAGCAAGAGGTCTAGTATACTGTTCGATCCATTTTTCTAAATTTTCCTTTTCAAATAGTTATATAACCTTGTCTTTATCTCGTTGTTTACATGTGTTTACCTAAACTGTGATATCTTTGTTTTTGAATCTTCGATATATTCAAGCTCGGAATCCTTTCTATTTGCCGACTCAACGCGTCATATTATTGGCAACAACAACAACTTTATTGTACCATCTCATATGCGTATTTACATTGAATTATGTTGAATTTGACTAGGATTATCATTCATCCTTAACCATGCTATTTTCAAGCAGTCCTGTCTTGTTATGATTATAAAAATGTTATAATTTGATAATTGTTTAACAGATTGCTACCATTTGTTGCGCTTGCGTATTGGGTATAACTGCTGACACATTACAAGCTTACCCCGTTATACAATAAATACCGATTTTAAAAAAAATTGTTTGACTATGGCATGATCTCACACATATCCAGTCCCATGATGAGTTGCTCAATCAGCAGACACGGTATCGGCAGAGCCTATCTTTCACGTTTATATTTGAGCGGGTAAAAGGTAGGCTCTTTTACAAGCGTACAAAATTGCCATTGTTTGTCCTGGAACATATTCTGGATTCTTCAACAGATCATGAAATTCTTTAAAGGCATTGGTAACCTTACATTTTCTTGGTTTATCAGCTACGTGAATACTCACCAAGTTGTTTTTAAACAACTTATACTTACCGGAATCATTTCTCTTTTTGGGATCGACTTAACAAGCTCCGCCATGTTATGGATCTAGAAATGAAATGAAATGAAATGAAACACCAAAATAAAAATAAGCAACATATCGAAGAATTTCTTTGTAAATTTTACAAAACTAGAGGTTAACTCAAATTATAACTTTATTGTATCCAGGAATGTAGGGCACCGTTCATTAAGTATGTTTATTATATGGCAAAGATACCTCGCGCGTTCTGATTCAGGGTTTTCACATTAGAGCCGGCGGCCGGCGAACTTCGCCGGTTACTCCACTTGAATTCGCCGCCTACTTTAGTTGAAAAACTGTTTAAAATTGAAGGTTATCACAATAAAGTCATGGCAGATATAATGTTCTTTCGAACTGGTAGGTTTTTTGGCTGAAAGTGGCAAGTATTTGCCTGAATTGTGATGTGATTTCGCATGTTTTTCGTTCGGTCGCAAACGATTCGATCAACAGCAGAGTTGAGTAACTACGTTTTCGCACTTGGGGAAACTAAAATGAAAAAACGCGTGTGCGAGATCGCACGTGGTTGAAGTCAGTCACGCTCGATGGGATGGACTTCAAAAACGACAAAGAACAAAGACAGGTATGTTTATTGTCTTTTGGCAATACATTTATTTATTTTTTCGGTCATCCGATCGGAAATTATACACAAGTCATTGAAAATGGGTCAAATTGCAATTATTGAGTAGACCCAACTGCAGTTGTTGTAGAAATGATTCGGGTAAATCATCAGAACAAGTCTATGTTTATTATAAACAGGGAAAACTGTCTGCAATTGAATTAAGTAAAACAAACTTCATCACTTATTGGCAAGAAGAAAACAAAACTTTTTAAAGCATTCATGCAAGTACATGTACTCTCAGTCTGGCTAAAAAAGAAAAAAACATGCAAAAATGTATGATGTCCGTGTTCAGTCAAAATACCCTAATTTGTGCAAATGCATTCTAAGAGGTCCAAATTTCAAATTTTCCAGGGGGGGCATGCCCCCGGACTCCCCTAGATAACTCGCGCCTATGGCGCTCGTTGTCTGCTACCCGCCTACTCCTCAACCTTTGCCACCTACTATATTTCTTATTAAAAACCCTGCAACTACGCCCACAAATCTCTGTTGAACCAAACACTAACCATTGGCACTTATCGGCACCACGTAGCATGTTAACCTACACATCTTTTCTTAAATAAATAAACAAGACGCTTTAAAAACGTACCCTGGGTTGCCAGCTTTCTAAAACAGGATCCAAATTATAACGTTACTTTAAGAGTACAAAAATGAAAATCTTATATAGTAAAAGTCCTCCGAAATCAGTGTAAGCGCGAGCAAGCTCTGCGGATAGAAAACCCACACTAGCACTTCAACGGCTTTCTGTTCATTCCCTTCTACTCTTCCTGGGACGAAGGAATTTATGAGTTCGAGTTCGAGTTGAGCCAGGAGACTATTCAGGGTTACGGTTAGGGTCGGGCTTGGGGTGTTCGGGAGCATAGTGTCCCGGTAAATGTCAGAAATTCACTTCTGTGAAGTGTTTATGCCTTCTAAAACTAGGTATACCTACTGATAGAGTGCCAACGAGCAAATGATTACTGTTTTGCGTGGCAAGGGAATTGTTTTTGACAGTTTCAAGGATTAATCATGAAAATTTATTTCAACTGAAACTGATGATACAGGGATTGTAACGGCAATAATTCGGGAATTGTTCGGCATTGGGAAAAGAAAATGACTGATTCTGCGAAAAACTGCGTTATTTCGTGTCAGTTTATTGTTAATTTAAGAAGTTTCAGAAGACGCAAAATTGGACTAACGTACCAAATATGATTACTCAGTCAAAGAAATATCACTGTTGATAAATTGTTGCTTTTATTTTATCAAATAAAAGAAATTCCAGCGAAAACAATCATCACAGTTTTGGATTTCAAAAATGTAGACAACAAATGGAACGCATGACTGCACTGTGGTCGGCCGTTTTTTGCAAAATTCAAGAAATATATAAATTCACATTCAACAATATGTATTTGTATTCAAGGCATCATTTTACATCCAGCAACTGTAAATTTATTCAACTTCAAGGAATTATATTAATTCAAAGAAATTATATTTATTTAAGGAAAACACATTTATTCAAGGAAATTATATTCATTAAAGGAATAATATTCATTCAAGTAAATTACATTTATTCAAGGACACAATATTCTTTCAAGGAAATATATTCATTCAAATAAATTATATTTCTTAATGGAAAATATATTCTTTCAAGGAGAAACTCTTCATTCAAGGAAAATATATTAATTCAAGGAAATTATATATTTGTTCAAGGAAATTATATTCAGTCAAGAAAAATATATTTGTTCAAGGAAGTATATTCATTCAAGGAAATCATATTTATTCAACAACGTTGAGTTCCCGGATCATAGCAAAAACTATTTGTTCAACAAGTTTCGGTTTCCCCAGCCACTCCCGCTTGGTAACACTTAATCTTCCGTTTTTTGTTCTCGCCAAATGTAGCGCGGTTACCGTGACTGTGTGACTTTCAAACTGTCGACTGGAGGAGGAGATGATGATGGAAACGAAGAACTGTCAAAGTTCGTTCGCGACTGTGTTCGGGATGAGATTGCAGTGCAAAAATGCAGCGGAAATAAAAGCCTCTTTTTTCGGACAAAAAATCTCATAACAAAAACCGAAATTCGCGAAGCTATCTCGTCGAGTGCTTAGAGTACATCGAGAGACCAACAACAAACGTGCGATATTCTTCCAATGAACTGAAGCCCAGGCTTTTAAAGTGTAGCAAAGTATCATTGTCGATATCAAATTTCGGTCGTCCTGGCTTAGTACTTTTAGCGGAGTATACAGGCTGACCTATGGAATATACTGCTAAATTTGTGCAGTTTGAGGTAGATTTTAATCCTTCGATTTCTTCTAACTTGCGGCAAAAACTATGAAATAGAATATTCAGGTTCGTGAAAACCTCGTTCAGTTCAAGTTTGGTTTCATTGCCGAACGCCCGGACTGAACGGCAGCAACTGTTCCACGACAGATTAGCGATTCAACAAGAGGCTGACTAACGATTCCAGTTCTTCCAGTTCGCGTTGAGTCAACAAGCTTTGTATGTCCTCAAGACAAGTCATGAAACTGGTCCTCTAGATTGTTACAGGCTGTATCTCGAAAGTCACAGCTTCAGTTGCCAAGCGGGGATGGCTGGGAAACTTATTGAATAAGTATTTTGCTATGTCCGGGAACTCAACGTTGCTGAATAAATATAAATTCCTTGTATTGAATGAATATATTTCCTTGAATGGATACGTTTTCCTTGAATAACATATATTGCCCTTGAATTAATATAATTTCCTTGAACAAATAGAATTTCTTTGAATGAGAAGTTCCTTGAATGAATATAATTTCCTTGAATGAATATATTTCCTTGCATGAATAATCTTCCTTGAATAAATATAATTTCCTTGAATTAATATAATTCCCTTGGCCTTGAATAAATATAATTTCTTTGAATGGATGTATTTCCTTGAAATTGAATAAATATTATTCCTTGAAGTTGCATAAATATACAGTTGCTGAATGTAAAATAATACCTCGAATACAAATATATTTTGTTGAATGAGAATATATGTATTTCTTGAGTTTTGCAACAAACGGCCAACCATACTGCACGATCGCGTCTTTCTGCGGTTTTTTTAAATTATGCAAAAGTTTGCATAATTGCAGGAAAATGTCACACAAACACTGTTAAGTGTCAAAACTTTGGTAACACTTGTGGCAACGCACTGAAAATACTATTTGATAAAAAGTTACACGATCATGATAGTTTCAACAAATTAATTTCTGTTTTTCTTTGCGAATATATTCTTGATTGTTTTACTTTTAGAAGACAACATGTATATGAAACCAATCTCATTCCTGTTGTCCTTCAACATTCAAAACACTTCCCCGATCTTATGTGATGCGAAATAGCACCAGCGCATCCTATCAGAATACTTGAATTGATAAAACACAAAGTCTACATTACATTAGGTTACACTTTTTGAGGCTCGATCAAGAATTTTCTTCCTATATCACATCTTCACTTTGCACTATCAGACCTGCCAATCCCTGAGAGCTCAAATCCTGGAGGTGAATTTTAAAAAACCTGGAGATTCAGCGAAAAAAATGGAGATTTAATAAATTGTCTCATTTCATTGTCAAACCTATACATGTAGGTGACATTTATCTGTTAATACTAGTGTACCGATCTTAGCCTTCACAGGAAAGTTTTGTGACCAAACTGGATTATACTTTACTCTGTGTTTTACCGATCCATCGTACTTCTTTCGGCAAAATTCCTTTACTGGCACTGTGGTGTTTATCGTCTGAATTAAGATCTTTTTCAAAATGGTCATGCCCACGCTTTGCTGAAGTCATTTTGCTCCACGGACAAGTCTGACGCAACGGCGTATGAAATCGAGGCACGAACAATGCCAATTTCGTACTCAGACTGCACGCGCAGTGCAAGGAAAACGATCGGTGAGCATCGAAATTACAAAAACAAGCTCCAAGAAGCTTTGTTAACACTGGATTACTTTTCTGGAAAACCCGGGAGAGTTGGCAGGTCTGCACAATTCTCTGCCGCCTCGCCAGCCTCGCGTCTTTGCTCAGCTGGCTCGTTGGCAATTATTACTTTTTGTTTTGGGACAACTCGAGGTCAGCTCGAACTCGCACTCGAACTCAAAGATTACCAACTCTCACTTTTATTATTGTTCTAGCAGTTGCCATACGAATTGTCTGAACTCAAATCGCGATCGTTGTTTGTGGATCGTGCGGTTTTATTGAACCGTTTGGATAATTCTGAACCAGCTATTGAAGCATTTTGGAATAAATGAGCGTATTATTATATTGTATAACGTTCTTTACGACGAAAAGCGCTACTTGAAGTAAAAAAATAATTTCAGAAGACTTCGGCACATTTTTATTAATATTCGAACAGTGCTTCCTATTTTCCAGCTTTTTCTCAAAGCACGGTGCGAGGTGATTGACTGGGGCAATTTATTTATACATATACTACAAGACTACAAGAAAAGTTGTAAAGCTTTTTCAAAGTCACCAGGTGTAGTCACGATAGCTTCAACCACTGTTTTACACACACATTCAGAGATTCATAAGCATTATAGAAACATTTCTTTGCCATATGCTATAGCAAAACCGAGTAGTAAACAACTATTATGAAACACAAAGGAACTAGATAATTTAATGCAGACAAAAACAATTACAGAGAACAACAACCAAATCCACTTTTATGTTGGGAAAAGTTCAAAGGCCTTGTTTCGTTTGCTGTTGTCTTTGTGTAACTTCAACATCTTCAACATGGCGCCTGTTGTTTTCACACCTTCGCTCAAGCTGTTTGACTTCAGTGCATTTGAGTTTACGTTGTGATATTCACAGTTCTCAACCGACTGTTCATTTGAATAGCATTTTTGTTCGTTTGTGTATATTGCGATTGTACGTGTTTTCATGGCTTTCAATATGAGTTCGTGGATCAAACCGTTCCAAAATCGCTCAAGGACATCTTTTAATGTGGAAACTAAGTACAATAGCAGGCCACATGTCTGCAGAACTCCAATGAAAAAAAATTAAAACACGTTCCACAGCCTTTTTTAAAACCGCCAGTCGATCGCTCAGAGCTGAAACACCTCGTGCGTTACACATCAGAGACTTCGCACTGACTTCAGTCAGGTTGCCGAGTTCCGAGCCAATCATAACGTAGTACGAATCCATATTAGGAAATCTTGCGCAAGAATGCCATTTTCTCGAGGAGAAACCACCAAAAAAACCCGGAACGCAGTTCAAGACTGATTTGCCACAGGCAATCCAGTAATAAGAAGTACGAAGGGTTAGTTCTGGATCATTCTTTCCTCATATTTCTCCCCGAGTCGGGGGCTGGCGATACGGCTCGGAGAGGTTTAGTCCAGGGCCTCCATCATAAATTTCGGGGGTCATGGAGCTGGCGATACGGGTTTAGGAGGCCTAACAATCAGGTGAGCCAGAACCCCCAGTGTACTATCACTCGATCATATCAATTCAGTCGACTAACTTAAACTCGCTGTACGTCTCGAATTCCTAACTTTATGGATACTCTCTAACACATCTTACGTTCTATGCATACAACCCTACACACAAACCATCTCACTGTTACATTGTTGGGGCATACATCAAAAATAATATGACGGGCAAGTATATTATATGACGTATTCAAGGAGCAACTATAACTCGTCACGTGATAGTTAATTCCCCCTTTCAAAATATATATGCACCTACTGTGCTTGGAGGTATTCAATACTTGCTGCCTCAATCTTGTCCCGTAGTATTGACACATCTGCTGACAGCAAATAGTCTAAGCGCTTCAGTTCCTCTCGGACTACAGCAAGAGTCCTCGTTTCCTTCTGAGTCTTCTGAAGTCTGCAGATAAATGAATGAACACCAGTGAACTGTAATGTGGACATTCACGATCAGTATTGCTTCAGACCATAAATATTTTCAGTCTTTAAGAAACCGGTCATTAAGTATTTGTTTATTATATGGCAAAGCTACTTCGCGCGTTCTGATTGCTTCTTGGTAAGACTGGATCCCCCTGTAATGACCCACGAGGAGCAACCTAAAAGTCATTTTAGAAATCCGTTGTGTTTTGAAAAAACATTTTTGAGCCTTGCGAACGTTTCTGAAGATTTCCGATGACATCTGACAACCAAAGATTTCCGAAAATTTCCGATGATCGTGAAAGATGGTTTCAAGATCGTTTTCGACACGTTCCGAGGTTTTCCGAAAAATTCAAAAAATATCCGAAAATTTTCCACAAAAAACTCGAAAGATCGTGAAAGAAATTTCAAAACCGTTTGGATACTTACCGAAGTTTTGCAAAGGTTTTCCGAAATTTTTGAAAACCATAAAAAGCTGTCTGAACATTTCTTAATCACATTTGTAACAATTACTTGTGAACATTTACAGCACGAAATGAGTTCACGCACGCGTATTTGTAGCGTAAAGGTAGCATAAATCACAGATTTACGCAACTTTACGATACTTTAATTCAGCGTAAAGGTTAGCTTTGCGTCATCTTTACGCTGTTTATAAAGATGCATAAATCTACGATTTCGTGCTGTGATGTTTTGAAGACGTATGATTGTTGTTGTCATTGTTATTACAATTATTATTATTATTATTATTATTATTATTATTATTATTAGTAGTAGTAGTAGTAGTAGTAGTAGTAGTAGTAGTAGTAGTAGTATTGTAGTTGTTGTTTTTAGCAAAAAACATGCCATATAACACATAACTTATTAACTTCGAACGTTCGGTCTTTACTGGGAATATAGAACTTCCGCCTTGAGCGTATTGACATCGCTATTGCTCAGTCAATACAGCAAGGCCTCTGTTTGACGTGGGGGGAAGGCTATTGGGGGTTGGGGTCTGGGAGCTGGGGGTATGAAAGAAACGACCCAAGTTTTTGTTGTTTTTTTTGGGGGGGGGGACAGGTAAAAAACATATGAGCAACATTTGAGACATTACCGTAGGGAATAAAATGAACAATACCGCATGGCATGAAACGAACATTACCGTAGGGCACGAAATGAACATTACCGTAGGGCATGAAATGAACATTACCGTAGGGCATGAAATGAACAATTACCGTATGGCACGAAATGAACATTACTGTATGGCACGAAATGAACATTACTGTATGGTATGAAATGAACATTCATTACTATTTTCCGCAAGGAAAATGACAATCAAGAAACTGACAACTGTACGGAGTGTGACTATGACCTGTGCCGTGCAGCGCAGCCAGAACATACTTTATTAACCATATCCACACAAACAATAAACACAAGCCACATGTATCAAATCTTCCCACAGAGCCCCCCAATACAACAATCTGCACAACTGAGGTGCTTAACATTACATACGCTATGTTATCGTACACATGCAGGTGTTTACATACATGAACATCTAAGGGGTTAATATACATCATACTGAGACGATCAGTTATACACAACTGAGGTGTATCAATCATGCACATCTGAGGTGCTGATATACATCATACTGAGACCTTCAGTTATACATGACTGTCGTGTATCAATCATGCACATCTGAGGTGCTGATATACATCATACTGAGACCTTCAGTTATACACAACTGAGGTGTATCAATCATGCACATCTGAGGTGCTGATATACATCATACTGAGACCTTCAGTTATACACAACTGAGGTGTATCAATCATGCACATCTGAGGTGCTGATATACATCATACTGACACCTTCAGTTATACACGACTGTGGTGTATCAACCATGCACACCTGAGGTGCTGATATACATCATACGCAACTGAGGCGTTCAATCGTACACAACTGAGGAGTTTCATTCAAGCACATCCGAGGTGCTGATATACATCATACGCAACTGAGGCATTCAATCGTACAAAACTGAGGTGTTTCATTCAAGCACATCCGAGGTGCTGATATACATCATACGCAACTGAGGCATTCAATCATACACAACTGAGGTGTTTTATTCAAACACATCCGAGGTGCTGATATACATCATACGCAACTGAAGCATTCAATCATACACAACTGATGTGTTTCATTCAAGCACATCTGAGGTGCTGATATACATCATACGCAACTGAGGCATTCAATCATACGCAACTGAGGTGTTTCATTCAAGCACATCCGAGGTGCTGATATACATCATACGCAACTGAGGCATTCAATCGTACAGAACTTTTAAAACTGAGATGTTCTATGCATGCACATCTGAGCTGCTCGTGTACTTCATACGCAACTGAGGCAGTTACTCATCATACACATCTGAGGTGTTTCATTCATGCACATCTGATTGCCAATATACTTCACACGCAACTGAGATGTGCAAAAATCAATTCATCTGAGATGTCCATGACCGTGTAAATCTAAGATGTTGGTATACTTCGATCATACTCGACTAAAGATATCAAATCAACTGAAACACATTGCTCATACGTAACTACTGCACGTTCTTAGTAATAAGTCGTATAATATCGAAAACTATACGAATACCTCTCAATTTACTTATACACAAATAAACTACTCGAGTCAAGTACGAGTGCTCCGCCCGGTACAAAAAACCCGAGATAAAACCCTGTATTTGTTTTTTTCTTTTCTTTTCATATTAGGGAAAAACACTCTGGAAACGTACTCTCCGATCGATGCAGTATCACAAGCTCCGGAGATTTTAAAAAGCTTCTAAATACTTCCACGTTAATAAGATCATATTTTTTTATATCAAATATTGGTTTGGCTGAATACGTTGCACTCCAACGGCGAGATGAAGAATCAATCTGTCCAGTCATGCTGGAATCACAGCCATTTGAAAACTAATTAACAATATCACAAGTAGAACAAAGCTACAAGCCGTTATAAATACGCTTTCCGACTCTCACTTCGTTACGTCGGACAGTTTCAATTACCGCATGGCATGAAATGAGGTTATGCGAATGTTTTCGATTTGGAGCGATGCTAATACATGTTTTAAACTGGGACAAAAACCGTTTCGAACTAGGACAGACGTTTTTATTTTACAGTTTACGAAACGTACCGACACGAATTTTGAAGAAAATATTGTCGTTTGTCAAAAATTGTCGTTTGTTTAATTTGGAGATATTGTTGCATTGTTTTCCTTTGGAATAGGTCTCGTATGTTTTCTACAAGTCAACAAAATGTGTGGAAAGTATCAGTGTTCATCCGACTATTGTCACGTGACTAGGGGCAACCTTAGGAACCTAGGGGGAGTCTATCAGATGAGAGAAAATGTGAAGTGGAGCAATGCCAGAAAAAATAATTATTAAGGGGCTGAGACGCGATGTTTCTCTCGGACCTGGATTTTCTTTTACCGGAGACCACCCTTTGGTTTCCGAGGACGGACTCATTGAAGATTTTCCTGCCTAAAAGCTCTCTTCCTTCTATAGCCGGTTCCTGTTCGCCAAAAATATCATAACAAACAAGAGAAACATTCTTCTCAAAACATTCTGTCAATGGTACTGATGACTTGTTGGCTGAATGTACTGCAGATCACAACACACATGATAAACGAATCAAGTTTCTAGGCAAGTTATTTTTTGATTAATACCCTAATGCTTGTAACTATTACCGTCCTTTCTAATATTGTAACGTATTTTTTCTTTTTTTGAGTATTTTTAAAGTTGTTGTTGTTTCGATCTGTAGTTTGTATTTTTAAACTTTTGTGCCTGGGACAGTTATACATCTGCTCTACTGGACAGCGGCCAAGAACACGAAACTTAATGGCCGAAGGGGTTGGTTTCATCTCAATCTTGAATGAAGTGAACATTTAAGATACTTTTAAGGTCAATTTGGTATAACTCGATACAAAAGGCCACGGAAGTAGTTTCTTCATTTTATTATTCAACAATAATTTTTCACCACAAACAAACAAACAACAAAGACGGCGGAGGTCAGGGTGACAAATTCAAGCATACGTCCTTACACCCAAACGAGGTAGCCATCACGTGAAAGTATCGTGGGCTGCTCTTTGGAAAATCACTTTCACAACTAAAAGCAGTAGAATAAGACAGTTTCTGTGGTAATATTTACCCTGCTGTATTCACTGATATTTGCCCTAGGAAGAATATCACGTGGTTGAATCTAACCAATGACAACGCCGTATTTGACAGTAAAAATAACTCATTTATAATTCAACAATAATTTTCATATTGAAAACGCGCATTGCTATTGGTCAGAATCGATCACGTGATGCACGATGGCAGAGCCACTATTTTCCGATACAGTAGGGCCAATACCTGTAACAGCTGGCAAGCAATTAAAATTGTTTTATTTTTGTTTTTGTTGCAAAAAAATGACCGAAAATTCATCTTCCAGGTTTGGAACAACAAAAGAAAAAAAGACCGAACGAGTAAAAAGTTCAATACTGCAAAATACAAAGAGTTCAACAAAATTTACCTTTTTGCTTCATTGCGTTCATCGTTCGCGCTTTGCCGCTCCACCAGAAAATTATTATTGAATCATAAAATAAATAAACCCTTGTGTGCTAATTTTGTATCAGCTAGCTTTACAGGCCCTCGTCTGAAAAAGTGTCCTCAAAGTCTCACATTCGCTCAGGCCTTCGGCCTGTATAGCTCGATACAAAAGGAGTAGAGGGGGTTTATTCACTAAATACGTCATCTATCTATATTTCGTTGAAATGTTGTTCAAAATGTTTCAACACAAAACGTCACGGTTAGACTATTGTCCACTTCTGATTATTTCCGTTTTTCATGTTTCTATTTTCGCAAGCTTCAGCTCTATCATAGTTACTACATGACTTTTTATTCGCTTTTAACGCCAAAAAGCCATTGGCTTGTTCTTGCATCACACTATATGTAGTTTTAGGAAATTTATGAATTCGGCAACAAGTCAGCATTGGAGTAACAGGATAGGAGAAGATTGTACCTTTCAGCAATTGCTTGCTGTAAGAATGCCTTCTTCTTTTTGTTCTCTTCCTCCATTTGTTTCTGTTTCGACTGCATTTTCTGAAGTGTTGAAAGCTCAGTGGCTTGAATTCTGTTTTGGAATGGATGAAAAAGACTGTATAGTTACTTGTTAAACATAAAATTAATACAAAGAGAGACACGGGGCAACACCAGACCCAAACTGGGCCAAAAAGTAAAAGATTAATTAACTCCCAGTTGCACTTCATTCTAATGTACAATTGCTGAGACCGTCTGCTGGTGCCAGTGTGAAACGGCAACACAGTACAAAACAGTCAGCAAACCATAGCAACTGACCGGGCAGTCCATTAAGCAGCAACTATAATAGCTTCCACTATACTAGTAGGTACATGTATATCTACATAACTGAAGCTTCATTTTGGTTTGAATCACAAATTTGGTTCCTATGAACATGGTGTTATAGGACACTAAGAGCATGATGTTATAGGACACTAAGAGCATGATGTTATAGGACACTAAGAACATGGTGTTATAGGACACTATGAACATGGTGTTATAGGACACTAAGAATATGATGTTATAGGACACTAAGAGCATGATGTCATAGAACACACTGAGCATGGTGATATTGGACACTATGATCATGTTATAGGACACCATGAACATGATGTTATAGGACACTAAGAGCATGGTGTTATAGAACACTATGAACATGGTGTTATAGGACACTATGAACATGATGTTATAGGACACTAAGAGCATGGTGTTATAGTACACTCAGAGGCTCATAGGTCTTATGAGCTTCTGGACACTATGAGCATGTTGTCATATAACACTATGGGCATGGTGTTATAGGACACTATGAGCATGGTGTTTATAGGACACTATGAGCATGGTGTTATAGGACACTATGAGCATGGTGTTATAGGACACTATGAGCATGGTGTTATAGGACAATATGAGCATGATGTTATAGGACACTACAAGCATGATGTTATAGGACACTATGAGCACGTTGTCATAGGACACTATGGGCATGGTGTTATAGGACAATATGAGCATGATGTTATAGGACACTATGAGCATGGTGTTAT
>JAOEHT020400298.1:0-17437 GCA_025448195.2 Parazoanthus atlanticus | reverse complement strand
TGCACTGCACTGCACTGCACTGCACTGCACTGCACTGCACTGCACTGCACTGCACTACACTACACTACACTATACTACATAAACAGTTACGTTGTGAGGTAAATTGATATGTATAAAAGATAACATAACATGACACGCTGGCAACAAACCAACACAACACGACGCAACACAACACAACACAATATAACATAACATAGCACAGCACAGCACAGCACAACACAACACAACACAACACAACACAACACAACACAACACGACGCAACACAACACAACACAACACAACACAATACAACATAGCACAGCACAGCACAACACAACACAACACAACGCAACACAACACAATATAATACAACACAACACAACACAGCACAGCACAGCACAGCACAGCACAGCACAACACAACACAACACAACACAACACAACAAAACACAACACAACATAACACAACACAACAAACACGACACGACACGACACGATACGATACAATACAATACAATACAACGCGAAAAATGAAAAAGATTGAGCCAGCCTAGCATAGAAAAATATTTAAGATTTTGAAGCACAATGCATTTAGCTGATACTCAAATCGATTAATTACAGTACCAGGGAGAGACAGTATGCACCAAGTGCGCCTTAGTTTTAAAATATATAATGACATCCAAAATTTCAAACGTATTTCGGAAAATAAATTTTCGGACAAATTTTAGTGAAAGGTTTTGGACACTTTTCTGACGGTACAATCTAGTTCATCTATTTGGTTCCCAGCCCCCTTTCCGTGTTACTTTCCGCCACGTAATTCGCTACCAACCCCCTTACCCGATCCAAGAGTTCTCGGAGTTGAGTCAAAGGCCTGTTTTGGCGCTCTGGAGTGGAAAAATCGAGAAAAATCAAGATTCATTCGAGTTCGGCACCATATTGAAGTCTCTCCTTGAGAACTCGTCCAGTATGGCGTCAAACTCAAGTGAAGCTCGATTTTTCCGCTTCCTAACAAGACTGCCAGATATATACGCAGGCTAATTGTTCTAGATATCGTATTACAGTCAAATATAATTCGGACTAATTTAATCGAAGCCATTAAACTCTACTGTGAATCCACGTTTAAACGAGCTACAGCAGAGTGAAGATTTGTTTAATTACTGCAGATATTTTTCCGTCGGGAAAAAACAAACGATACAGACTTTTGCAAATTCGTTTTAGATTCCAATTTAGACGAAGACATACGAGTATTTTAAAATTTACATTCGACTGGATTACACTCGGCTGTATATATACGACTCAAAATGCCTAAGCTTAGTGAAACTGATAGTTATTACTCTGTTAAAGTATATAGCCCTTCAATTTGGTACCCTGGTTCACCAAAAAATTATTATTTTCTAATGTTTCCAAATTCTACTTTCAGTTCAAACGCAAGTTTGCTTATTTACACCCATCGTCGCTCATTGACATAACGCGGGGACTGGAAACAGTCTGAAAAGACACGTGATAAAGGCAAATTTACACAAGGAGAGACTTTCTGAGCGATTTAAAAGTTCAGTGACGGGACTGGTAGAAAGATACGAGTTACCTTGAAATATAAGGATTTTTCTCGCGCAAAAATATTAGCAGTTCTTCAAATAATGACCCCAAAAGAGACCAACCGAAAACGGATGCATAAAAACGTTAATCTGTCGATGGGAACATTTTCACGACTTAATATTTTTAGCGTTTGTTCACTGACTAAGAATCCTCAGTTTATATTTTGCTCTCTAGTTTTTCCTTAAAAGCAATAACTATCAGAGAAGAGAGGCATGGCGGGAGAAGAATTGATTGACACAAATAAAACAGTGCCGTTTTCCAGAAATATATTAACTCGGCCTTAAACAGTTAGAAGGTTAGTTTTGCCGAAAACAATTTCACAAGAAGACAGGGCTCAAACTATAAAGAAATCATTAAGATGATTCCGATAACAATCTCTGCCTACAAAGAAGCATGTGAGAACTCTTTTCCGCATGATCAGGTAGTTCATTAACTTCTTTTAATTACTCAGAGCCTGACCCAGGCAGGTTTAATCGCGAACAGTATTATTTGCCTGTCGGACGCTTTTGAAGCCTTCATGCATGTGACGTCAAACAAAACCAACCTATTTATACATATCTTTGTAATTACACAGCCCGCTAAGCTGTTATAGTTGTTTGTGCGATGTAATGTGAGTTGGAAATTAACTTCAACTAGCGAAGCCTCGTTGAGTTTTCGAGAGTCTCTCGTTAAAGTCGACGACCTTGGCATCTGTCGTCTTTGATGTGGCAGTTCTTGCAACGAGTGAGAAATTAAGCACCGAGAAACCAATAGAAGTGCTGAGAATTTAAATAAAGTAAAAAAATTACCGGCTCCAACGAGCAACAAAAGTGCTGCCTTCCGTTCTTCGCAAAACAGCGGGGTTAATATCTTCAAAGACAAAGCCTTAGTCGGTCAGTCTGTCTTATAGTTTTTCAAAGTGCTATTTTAATATGCACTCGTGTCCTCGAATTTACAACGCTTTCAAGCACTTAAAAGTGTCTTGTTTGATAATAGCTACCGAGACACACTCAAGTAAATTCTAGCCAATATTGCGCAGGCGACACAAAAATATGACTGCCCAGAAAAATTTGCATTTTGCCTGATCATTCTAGTGACCCACCGCGAAGGCAGCCACGAAAGCATGATGTGACATTTGTCTGTTAAAGCTTTCCCTGACTTGTGCGGCTTTGTGACACAAAAGATAGGTATATATTGGGCTCGTACAGACTTTTATCGGCTTTCTTACTTCTCACGCCCATTACCAAAGCTGCTAAAAAGTTGTTGATGTTGTTATTAATGATTCCGTTAATAAATATCACTTTCAAAATTCATTTTTTCGACTCGCGGAACAACTAGATGGTTGAAAAGTAAGCAGTGGTCAAACAGCCTAAATTACATTACTGAGAAAATTAACAGAACACTAATCTTCCCTTTCGGAAGAAAATTTCCGAAATAATTGTTATTCAGGTTTTATTTTCTCTTTATTGCCGCCCTTATTTAGCGACAATTTATTGCATCGCAGAACCGACACTGACAAATCATTTTTAACACAAGAAACTCGGGTTTATTAAAAGAATAATGAGCCGAGAAGCCCGTCGCAAATAACTACTTCAGACATTTTAATTCGTATCAATATAAGACCGCTTAGAGCTCGTTTGACAATAATTCGAGAAAACACTCTCGAATTCTCGATAAAAAGCTCTCAATCTCACAAATGAAATATATATTAATTCCTTCGGAGAGAAAACTTATGAAAGTTTCAATACCTATTGCAATAAAACTAGAACGGTAGGCGGTCTTTGTTTATAAAGTCTAATAGAATAAGCAAACGGATCGGTTCGTGTGAGAGATGAGAAATAAACGGCCGGCAAAAGTTGCCGCTCGGCAAGTTGCAATCAGCCTGTTTGTTTGAAAATGAATAAAGCAGAGCCGATAAGGCGAACTACTAAGTGTTTTCTCGAGGCAAAGAACAGAAATGGTCAAGGAGCAGAGCAGGAATAGTGAAGACAAGAACCGGCAAGTCAACTCCTTAAAATTACCGCCTTGCAATGTGTCGGTGGCGCGGAGTCTCTTCCACTCATTGTTAAACAGATTAATCAGTGTTGACAGCTTCAATTGGACGGACCACAAGTAGTTTAGTCGCAAGCCGGAAAAACTCACTTCATCTCTCGATATCAGCTCTTGAACAACGATTTTGCATAGATATGAACCTCGGCTCTTCTGGATCAAGGTAATCGTGCTTTGCTTAGGGATTTCCTGCCAGCTGAACGTGTTGACAACAATCGATTTCTATGGCATTTGCAGTGGAACGCCATAACAACATGAAAAAGTTTCTCAACAGTCGAGTTCACCGGAGGAAAAGTGAAGTCTACCATGCAATAACAAACGTATGCCGAATCATTCCCGAGATTCTGAAGCATGTGGAGGCCTTAGAACCGAGGTTTATCTCTTCTTTAAAGCAGGTTGACGGCCGCTACCAGGGAATTCACGTGCTCTCTCCCCAGAGCTTCGAAGTCCACCTGTATCTGAACCAAATGGGGGTCTTTAACTTCATTGATGAAGGATGCCCCCCAGGATCTGCTATGCTAAAGTTAAGCGACGAAAGGAAGCGCTCAATGTCACTGTGGACCGAGTTTATCACAGCGTCTGGCTACCTATCTGCCAGGAAGATGCGTTCAAGAGTTGCAAGCCTCGTCTGTGAGGCAATTCGCAGAGCGAACCTTAACGAGCAAGTCAAGTCCGAGTCGCGGGACGGAAGTATTAACGCTAAGCTCACAATCAACAGTTACTATACAGTCGAACTTGTCCCGGCTTTCCGTTGTGGCTCTATCTGGCCACAGAACACATGTTCATGGCCTTATAACAGTATGGTGTGGCCCACGCAACCAGTCATTGCGAACGTTAAGGCGCGAGGCTTTGACCTGATTGCAGTTGACAATTACCCGACCAGTAAACCAGTAAATACTGAAGGAGACGCCTGGGTCTTGTCGTTCTCGGAAGCGGAGGAAAGTCTACTTTCTGGAGGATGTCGAAAACTTTGCGTTAGTCTTCTTAAAGCTCTGGCTGACAAACACTTCGACATACCTGGAAAACCGCTTCAGTATTTAGAGCTGAAGACTCTAGTTTTATTCGAGTGTGAAAAACATCCACGTGAAATAGAATGGAGCGAGGCAGCCCTTCTGGATCGCATTAATGGCATTTTACTTCAGTTAGTTTCTTGTCTACAATGCCGGAGATGCCCTCACTTTTTTCTAAAAGGAGTCGACTTGTTCGAAACGAAATCAAAGCAGGCTTTGGACAGCGCTGCAAAGCAAGCTTGGTCACTTGCCCGCGAGATTGCAACAAACCCAAAAGGGTTTGAAAGTCTATGAAAATTGTACAGGTACAGAGCAAGCAGTTTTATTGTCATTTATTTCCGAGTAAAATTTCGTATTTATTATAAAGAACAATATTGAATTGATCAGTGAAATGGTTTAGGATACAAGTAAGTCAGCAACACACAAATACTTCAAGTAGAAGACATCATTTACTGCGCAACATATACAGAATATATTCGGCTTTCATATCAAGTTATATTTGTTCTAAAAGGACTTCCAGGGCCGAGAACTATTTGATGTTAATCAAGAAGCGTAGCTCTCAAAAGTTTGTAAAACAAGCAATTGCATGCGCTAAGAGTACTGCAATAATTCAAACTTTGTCAATGTTCAACAGAAGTTGTTGCACTGAGATACAAATCAACATGAAACTCACCAATTGAAATTGCAATTTGATCAAAGGCTGCGGGGCAGAACCCGACTGTTAGCCAAATTGTAAACACTGTGGTTTTCTGGTCACAACCCAATTATTATCACTATTATACTCTGAACCTTTGACTTTTTCCCCCAAGGCATGTTTCGTTTCTCTATATCACAACTCTAATACTCCCCTCAAATATAGTGCAAATTGTATTTTCAGTTACTGCAAGAAATAAGCAACATCAAACTTCTTACTCTTCAAGAGATGCATGTTTCATTTCTCTATACACTGCAACTCAACTGCTCCCCCCAAATATAGTGCAAATTGTATCCCTTCAGTTCTTACAAGAAACAAGCAATATCACACTCAGTTTCTACTCTCCAAGAGATGTATGTTTCATTTCTATACATTTCAACCCAACTACTTCCCAAATATAGCGCAGATCAGTTGTACCAAGCAACATCAAAGTTTTCTGCTCTTCAGAGGTGCAAGTGCATTACTCAGTTATAAGTTTTCGTCACCAGTTCAGAAGTGAGAGGTATATAACTACCTCAAGCGATACTCGCGAATTTTGAAACTTTATTCAAAATGTTCAAGTTTTCGTGTTAGTTAAAAAAATAGAGTTTAGGGCCATAAACTTCTATACTTCAAGATATCAATGAATTTTGCAACGTGTTCAAGACTTTTGTGGTCTTATTTGATACTCAAGTTAATAACAATACGCCAACCAAAGATGGAACAGGCTCAAGTTGGCTCACTCAACAATTTTCCAACTTCATGTTATTTGGAATTTGGAATTTTTGCCAATTTTGTCACGAAAAGATTAGCAAAACGAATGATTGCAATGTTGTATAAGTTCTTTTTAAATGTTTCAAATGATACTAAAATATTTTAGGGAACCGAAAAGAGTGAACACCAAACATCTCTAGTTTTCAATTTAAATAAAATACCGAGCCATCGTACATGTTTTGAGTCAGGATTATTATCAATGCGCGAGCAGTACAAGCCAAGATAAATGATATAAAAAACAATTAACTCAACCAGTACTTTTCTTCGAGAGATGCAAAACGAATAATCATATTGCGGGTTTTTGACCAAATGGATCAAGAAGTGGACCATGTTATGAACTAAGTATCAGGAAACACTTCTATTTTCTCCAAGAGACGCAAAATTGATGGACGTATTGACGGTTTTCGACAAATGGCTGAAACTTATGATGTAAGAAAAGATGAAAAATTAGCAGTCAGTTATGCCGCGGTTTGACGACAACAAAATGATTTGAATGAAAGTTAGAATAAGTTAGGAAACTAGTGACATGATTGAAACACTTGCAAAATGAATAGTCATGTTATGGGTCTTCCACAAATGAGTTCTACAAAAGGTAGGTAGGTTCAGAAACAAGTAAAGCGAATGAAAAATTCTGTTTGCATGATTTGCAAAATGAGTATTCAATACTGTTGTGAATTTCAGTAAATGGTTCAAAAATTATGATATTCATTTAAGTCCATAAGGAAAAAGCAACACGAACTCACTGCAAAACATAACTGACACAAACACGAATAGTATTTAAGGAAAGTAAAATAGATAATGTTTCATAGTTTGTACTTCTGGCTTTAGAAATCCCGAGGTACTTTTCTTTTTACTACCTTCTTCGCTTTTCACGAAGTAGTCGCTTTTCCATCTTCAAGGGAACAGTCATATTTGGCCGTTCCTTCTGTTCTTCCATGACCGATTGGTTGTCTCGGTATAAACCAGCGACGGTTCACAACAATTACGAAAGCAGTCAGTTTGCAAGGCAGCCGTAACTAGAACTGAGCTGTTTAGCAATTTTCTGCTTTTTATTCCGAAATCTGACTAAGTTATCAATGCCTGAAACCTAACACTCCAGTTTTGATTTGCGTTAAACAAACAACGTTTCCGCATTTTAAAAGTTTTATTTCTTAGCAAACAAAATCCCTCGAATAAATACTTGACTGATCTCGACTCTTCAATTGCAATATTGGAAGCCAAAGCGATCTGGACTTGTTAAAGACACATCATCTAATTATAGTATATTAGTGTACTGATTCAGGGATCTTGTCAGACAGATTTAGTGTATTCTTGAGCAACAGTTAACCAGTGTTTCCTGATGCCGACGCTGCGTCATTTCAAAATGAAGAAACGTGTTAGAAGCACGTGAACCTTTCGACGAAGTGAGCGCCGACTATGCAAGGATTCTTGCTCTCAAATAAGCTAAAATGTGAGAATTCAAATAGATGTTCTTTAAAGATACTTTCGGTTCAGCACTGCATGGCTTTAAAAATGCTGTATAGAACACTCGATTCCAAATCGTGTCCGATGGAAATCTACAGTAAATGGTCTATGCATGCTCCATGCACCAAACGGTAGAAATGATACTAACTATTAAACACTCGAGAATTGCAATTTGCAACTCAAACGAAATCGGAATACGTAAACATATGATTATATTGCGACTCTGGAGAACCAAAGAGATAAGAGTTAGGTCTTTCCTCTTGCCTTCTCAGGCATGCACAGGTATAATATTTCTCGACACTCAAATCTGGCCATTCCCACAATGTTTTACAGTAATAAAACATCACTTTAACACAGGTTTTCTTCAGCTATTCAAACCATAACAAAATGTTGCACAGCAGTATGTTTAGTTAACTAAAGCAATGTCTCAAAACTTTGTTGGTAACTACGTTTGTGAAATACTTCATGAAGAAAACAAGATGTTTATTGCTCAACGCGAACTGTATAATATACATGTTGTTTCACTTTAATTTCATTTTGTTTTCACAATCACCTTTATTTCATGAGTGTCCCAGTCTTACAAATGCTTGTCTATTCAGATCTAACTCCACTAGAAAGTCTCTGAATTCGGTACACTATCAATAGCAATTATAAAGTATATTTCGAAATAAGAAAAACAGAAAGCAAACAAAATCTCATATCACCTCCAGTTTTTTCAATCCCTTTGAGCAATGTCTATTAATACAGCAAGCACAAGTTCATACAGACAAGAATCAAAATATATTAATACAAAGAATGAAAAACTTCCTTATTTTCCGGATATTGTAAAACGAAAAAACAATGTTTTGATTCGTTTTACTCAGTGCAATTAATCAGCGTTTTAGCAATAGCTATGTTAATGTACTATCAAACTTCTTATTTACAGTAAAAGGAAGTTAAATTAAAGAAACAGAAAGTTTCATTTCGTTGAGAAAGAAAACTGAGTTTACATGAATATACAATAGTATAACTTGGCTTCCTTATATATGAAAGTTTTTTCTGTTCAACAAATATAAAAACCGTATATAAAAAGTACAAAGACTTTGTTTTTAATTTAAACTACAAAACTGTCAAGTCGAACAGAGTTCCCGTCTGCAGTGAGATATTAGTTTTTGATAACCTCTAAACCTTTCAAGAAAACTCAATAACCATGTCAAGATTATGAGACAAAAATAAGATAAAGCTTAGACGTTTCCACATGTTCTTTTATAGCTTTCCGAGTCAAAGATAATCTAGATTTATCGCACTGTAATCTTCGAAGATGTCTGATGAAGGAAGTAGTAACTTTGTTTAAACTAAAAGAACTGATGGCATATCTAACTTTATGTTTCCGAGAATAGGAGAATTTCACATTTGGAGGTTTACCTTTAATCACATGACACCATTTAACAACTATAATATATATATAAACCAAAGCAATAACAAAACACTGGATGAAAGGGCCCAAACTGAACCGAAACAGTTCACAGCCACATGTTCGAATTAGTATCAGTTTATAGTGTGATACTCAGAGTTCCATGTAATTTCACGGGTTTGTTCTACGGTTATCGGTTATGTACAAGTTAGGACTGTACTGACTGTACACTAACACTGAACTACATTTACACTATTTTTAACATTTAATATTTTTTCAGTTTCTACAAGAAAAAGAGTAATCAACAACAAAGAGATAGCTTATGAAAAGACAAAATGTAACACATCACGGTCCTTTGTCAAATTGTAACAATCGGATACATTATTAGTCGAAACAAAGTTTAAAGTTTTACGATTATAAAAACATATGGTCCAGGTAAGGCTACCCAAAGAAATTTGTTCAACATAATAGCAAAGTAGAGAAAACACAACTGATTATTTAAGTGCAATAACGTAAAACATTGAAATCTCCAAGCGACACTGTTTCTTTTTATTCATTTTGGAAAACTGATCAAATGTTGCGGTTTTAAAAAACAACATTTCCAGTTAGGGTTTACACTTTTCGTTCAATATTAAACGTAGTTAAACCCAAAGGGGGAAGAAAAATATTTCAACGTTTTACTAGTTGCAAATTGTTTCGAAAGCGTATCACATTTGGAAAAACAAAAACTGTAAATAAAAACGTTTCACTTTGTTTTTGAGACTTCGAGAGAAC
Source organism: Parazoanthus atlanticus (assembly GCA_025448195.2). Lineage (NCBI taxonomy): Eukaryota > Metazoa > Cnidaria > Anthozoa > Zoantharia > Parazoanthidae > Parazoanthus > Parazoanthus atlanticus. The sequence goes on along the minus strand of JAOEHT020400298.1, from coordinate 7,746 downwards.
AACTTCAATTGCAACGCCAATAAATTTAATATCGAAGACATACCATTTCAATAGCTCTACAAATCGACAACCCAACAATGACTGTTTTCACTGGGTTGGATAAATATGCCGATTATAACAAGTGTCAACTCTAAAGACCTCGTGACAGGTCTCCCGCCATTCCATATTACTTCAAGATTAATCTTGAAAATATTAATTAAACGCGGCAGACCCAAAGCCTCATAATACACCAATAGCAAAATTATAGATCCTTACAAAGGTTTCCGTAAAGCTAACTGAAGATTCGATGTTACCATCGCACAACAATTTCAGTCGTTTGGCTTCTTTGATATTCAAGGAAGAATTTTACTGCTCAAATCCAAGAGCAAGCACAACAAGAAAAATTAAATTCTCAAAAACCACGTACAGCTGATGTTAATTGTCCTTCGTAAACGAATCTATAGAAATTTGGCCACAGTTTACTTTATCTCAACTCTTATTAACTGATCTTTCATAAAAGGAGAACAGAATTGGACACAATCTTCGGTGGAAGAAGCAAACAAAAGCTACGATATTTGTTTTGTTTTCTTGAAAGACACCGCGTGGATGTCCTAATATTCCCGTTCTATTGTTGGTAAACTCTCTTTTGTTGAAAGCCGTTTCTTGACAAACAAACATTTATGAACTCCACGCCAAGAAATTGGACTCTCACAAAAGAAACTCGGCGAAAACTATTGAATGAAAACAGGACTGACATACAAACCACCAGTGGTTTCTCTTTACCAGATTAAACTCCATTGCTGACGTTTAAAAGATCGACTTAGAAATATTCTGTTTCTGCTAAGAATGTGTATTTTTAGCCATGCACCCCCATTAATTGTCGTCGCTGGAACAAGGATTACTTTTCGATGAGATATCGCAACTTTGGCCGCTATCCAAATATAGCTCACTACAATGATTTCGGACTAATTTCATTTGTCGAGTCTCTTTATTAAAATAACTTATCCGCTGATAAAATGAATGAAGGGAGAAATAGCGAAGACAATTATCAAATGAATTTGAGGGCACACTAATTTAAACCACACATTTATGAGTAGATTGCAGCAGGTGATAAATTACGCGCGCGCGTGTGTGTGTATGTCACAATCACAAACTTCGCTGATAATACAAGATTTTTTCTGTGGTATTTTTCAGATGTTTTAGACAAACCTCCGGTAGAAGTTACTTCAGAACAAACCGGGATTATTTAATAACAAAAAAAATAGAAAAGAAACAAGAAAAAACGACCCAAGTTCTTTTCAACCAACACTCAAGGACTTGCATATCTAGAATTTTTGAGTAACAAACTAGATTCTTGAAAGCATTAAAACACCAGTGAACTGACTAAATTTTTTCTGAGAAATGTGGTAAATTATCGGAGACCTAAATCTCTTTGTTCACAAGATTTGCCCTTTTATAAAAACACAGAATAAGATAACAATACTGACTGAAGATTTGTTTACGAAGTACTTGTAAATTTTGTCCAGCTGTTCAGTTTTACCAAGAGAAAGCAAGAACTGCATCCGAATATCGAGTCTCCCCAAGTGAAAACAAACTACAAAAAATGATAATAAACTGAAGTGGAACCTTGGGTTATTTAAGAATGCAGCTTAAATAAACAACAAATACCTAACCTGCACTCTAAAGAAAACTTCTCTCTTGCAGCTATCGCCTAGACTAAATGACGTCGGTAAAGTAACTCAAGAGAGCAAGAATCTTTTGTCAGGCGTGAATATTTCCCTTAACAGTTAACGTCAATACCTGTCTCTATTACATGATCACGAATTCTACTAAAAACTGTATCGTATTTTTCTTTTTGGGAGGGTGGAATTCAACCGAAAACATATAAAATACTTGTTAATTAGTTGAAAACCAAAAAAAAATTACTGAAATTTTCTAATGGAATTTACTTAATACTATTTAATGTATTAAAACGATTAAACAGGTGTAACTCACAGCAGAAAGAACTGCAAACTTAACTAACTTATTTGTATTTTACCCAAAGCACAGCAAACATGGCAAAAGACACGTTATATATCAGTGGCGCCACAGGACTCAAAGTTCTTTACGAACGTATATGAAACTTTTTGAAAATCGTAGTTTAGACATAAGTCGCTCAGGTATTCTCCCATAAAATACATTTCATAGAATTTTGATTCCTCGGTCTTGTCTGAAATCGAACATCAGGTTTGCTCAGTTGACATTTATACAGTGTTTAAATGACATCGACTGACACTGTGGCAGAGCAGACGCCTTGTTTCCTTTGCAGTGGAAAGCGTCTGCTGTGGAGGCCAAACCACCTTAGCAAGTTTAAAAAATTGATCTAAAATCCTATTACACGCTTTTTTTTACGAACCAGATATTTTGGCTGAGGCACATTGTTCTTAACTTTTTGGGCATTTCAGTCTCAAATGGTTCTTTGAGATTGTTCTTATTTCTATGATGAATAAGACTAATGTAGTTTGAGTAAAAGACCTGAAACGAACACAACCTCGCTCCCAACGTTTAAGCTCTGTATGACAATAAATGTTGCGAAAACAATAAAACTTTGGTGTTTCATTACTGACTCGGATCTAACAGCGAATTTCAATATCTCGTCTTGAAACATTATTATGGCTCCGAGTCTTGTTTTGGCTGAGCGCTCTTGTTATGGCTCCGAGTTTTCCCAGCCTCAGATTTTCCTTCTTTTGGGTGATCTAAGCCTCATTCTTCTCATAAAGTCGATCTTGTACAAAAAAGCGTATATAGAAAAATGCTTTGTAGGCAGTTATATATCGGTTTAGAAAAGCAATAAGTGAATACTTCTAGATTCTACAAAGTTCCAGCTCTTAGGCATAACTGCAGCCTGAATCGATTTTTACGCAAACTGAAATAACTTAGTTCATATTCAGAAACAAAATTCACCTTGGAAGTGTAAATGGCCAATACCAAAAAACATCATGACAAGCTGTCAAGCTACACGACAAGATGGCCGCTTACCACCCGTAACGCACTGAGGGCTCAGTATTGTTACTGTTTGAACTACTGCAGTTCTTGAGTTGAAAATTATAAATTACTTTAATGCATACCTCCAGGCAATTCGTAAATCGAAACAACAAGAGTATAATGGAGCAGGTTTGACAAGTGCATGTGAGAAACGTTTATTAGTTGGTTCCAGAAATTTGTTCAGCCAAAGTGTCTTGAGGAAGCAGCGCACTGTGAATATGCCTATTACGAGTAGTATATATTTCGAATGAATATATAATCACAAGCGACTGAATAAGATATTATTGTAATTACCAATGTTTACTAACCATATAGGAATTTCAGAATAGAGACTTGAAAAACTTTGAATTTCTTTGAGACTGCAATAAAAATTGTGTGATCGTACGTTTCCCGCGCTACATGTCAATTACCACGCCTGGTTAACAATTTTATCGACGTTTTGTTTTGTTAGTAAGAGTGTGTAAATTTCGTTTTTATACTGACTTATTTTTCTGCTATTTTTTGATAAAACACCAACAAAACTTATCGACCAGATATCTACTGAGGGCCTAAACCCTAAAACCAAGTCAATAAAAAAAACACAGCAAAGCTGTATTTTTACTAGTTAGCCTCCAATGTACACTCATAAACCATTGGCTGGATATTTTGAAAAGCGATGCTGTTAAGGTTACGGTACAGTTTGAAATGGGTTAAAATAGTCAATTTTAGTTTTTGGTGGGATAAGATTGTCCTCAAAAAGGGCTTTCAAACAAAACAAAAAAATTCCAATAGCACGTTTAGTTCCCGAGATATCCCAAGGGAAAGTTTTCACCGGAAGTTTGCATCTGCTTGGCGAGGATGTTTTTTTAAATGCTGTTTTCTCTAAACAAAATTTTGCATGAAATAAGGCTGTAAAATGGCCCCAACTCAATCGATTTTTGTCCTATCGCCATAAAATATGGCACAGCAATAGTATAATAAGTAAACTTCATAAAACGTGCCAGGAAAATCGATTTAGTTTTTTATTTATGGGCGCTGTTCTCCACTAATCCGCTTGAAAATTTATAATTTTTTGAACCAGTTCTAAGATATGGATGGCGTACGTTAACAAAAATTCCTGACACGTTATTAGTATTCAAACTGTGCTGAATTTAGAATGATAACAAACGATGTCAAAAATTAAAAACTGAGGGACTTGGCGCTTCATGAAGGGAAAATGCTTGGTCGCAAACAGCGTGTTAGTTCTCGCTTACAAAGACGACTTTGCAAAAATGATGTACACCATCAGTTAAAGAATTTTATAAGCTTTCAAGTGATATATAGGTTTACGGGTAACTGGGCATATTAACGGAGCTACGAACTGATAACTGAAAAACACCGCTCAAGGTGTACAGTAACCTTAATGTCGACTTAGTTTTGACTACCTGCTGGCGGGATTAACTTTCAACTACTTCGAATTACTTTCAAAATATTTACTTCGTTGGAAAAGTAATATGCTACTGAAGTTAGAGTTAGTACTCAGAGAAAATCCGAGTCACTGACGAAAATCGAACCCATGGCCCTCTGAATAACGGTCAGAAGCTCTACACACTGAGCTACACACTGAGACTCCAGCTTATGGGGAGCCGAACCATTTGTTGGGTACACACCAACTACAAAAACATAACAGGTGACTCGGCTTCCCATAATGTCTTCATCTTAGATAAGAGTCTGTTGCTAAAAGTCTTTCCCAAAGCCCCTAAAACTTTGTCATTTGTACTTAAACCTTGAAGGCAAAAAATCGCAAACGTGTAATTTGGTGCTCAAAACATGAACACATTCCTAACACCGACTCGCTGCCAATCGTTCTCCGCGTACAAAGAAAATGCCTTGAGAGCATGCAGTCACAAGTATCTCCAATTTCGTTCGACGTTTAGCAGGGTAGCTAGACTCCAAACTTGAACAGTCCCAGAATACATGAACGGAGGAGTCTGCGTCTACTATATTTCGTACAAAATTAAGCATAAGATTTTACCTAAAACTATGCTTGACTTATTTGACACCAGATCATAATCTTACAACTTCAGGAATGTTGATTTTTCTCTTCCCAGATTTACCAGCGTAAAATATGGCAGGCACTCCCTTAAGTTCTTTGAACTGTATCTATGGTCCAAACTGACGCCACAGGCAAAAATCTTTACTATCCCTGCAAAGCTTCAAGAATTATATCCGAAAGCAAGAGCTTGAAGAGAAGAGGACTATATGGAACCAAAAAGTTCGCATTACCGCTGGGACGCTTGCGGTCCAGTGTGGCCGCCGCTAGTCGCGTGACCAAAGTCTTGCAAAGGGCCTATCCTAAACATTTGTTTATTTCTGCGCTTCAAACAACACGTTTCGGCCACTAACCTTAGCATCCAGTTTCTTAAACTCGTCGTGCTCCTCATCTACGGCGAAAAACATAAAGGTCGAGGTGATGGTGAGGGAGCCTGGGGCGACAACACAAGGAGCGATCAGATGACACTCTGTTGTAAATACCACGTGACCATGCTCGTCTCGCACCATGCTCTTCTCGTCCACAGGAACCTCTATGTTGTCCTCATCCTCAATGGCATACAAGTCCTCGAGGGGCGCATGCGTGATACGAGCGAAATTTAATGTATGTTGGGTGTCGGCTGACGGTTGCTGGTCCGTACCTATAGTAAAAAGTATACCGTATTTCCTCACACTGATGTCCGAAATGGAATATTTCTCTCCCGAAGCGGGACATTTAAACGGGCAATTTCACGTTTGCTCTATACAAAACTGCTATATCCAAATCTAGTTCCTTTCATAATTACTCAAAGTTTATTGATCAAGGTGATTCAATTTGACAAAGAAACTCTTTAAGAAACAGAATTTCCATGGATCAATGCACTTTGACGCTAAATTACGTTAGTTAAGAATTTATCCGACGGGCCAACACTAAACACACTTCAGCACTCATAAATTTTCCGTTTCAATCGCCCTCGAAACTAAGCTATCCGTAATATATTTGTAACGTTTAGCCCTATTCAGACTTGGATGGGGGGGGGGAGAACGAACCGTTAACGGTAGAATTTCAACGTTTTGTGAATTTTCCTATAATTTATTAAGGAACACCTTTATGTGTTAAAGTATGTACTTTTTAATTAAGGTGTTTCCATGGCAACCAGTTTCTGAGTGACATGTCAGCCAGATTTTTCCTGAATTGTTCTCTTAACTTTAATTTTCTGATTTTTTGCTGTGAAATTGTGGTTTTCACTAATTAAAGTTCATTCCAACAGTTTTCAACTAATTTTAAGTTAACTATAAGCTTATTCCAATGTTGTAAAAAATCCAAGATGGCCGCCAAGAAACCAAAAAATCCAAAATGGTGGATTTTTGACGTGACGTGACATCATAATTGACTTAATTAAAAACTGCTGTATTTGCAGTTTGTTGATTAATTAGCCCAGCAATTTTGGTATGGATAGCACTAACGCTAATGGCTTTATAGGCCGCGGGAACTTTAAGCTCCCCCCCCCCCGAGAAACTCCAAGAATAAGGTTAAGACAGGATTGTGCTTGAATTATTTGTAGCAAAAACTACTTTTGCATTTTCAACGTCTTTAGTTCAGAAACAGAAATATTGCGCAATCATAGTCATAAGCAACCCCTCGATTCAGTTTTTGTGATTTGGCAAAAACTTGTACAACAAAGCACGAAGTGAAAATCGATGCGTCCAGTGAGTGCAGTTCGCTATTGTTTTGCGTTTTTCGGAATTTTGTGCATCAGAAATGCAGGACACAGGGGTGGATGGATCACTAATTTATGCCTGACACTGAAGCTTCAAAAGCCAACTGCAATAAAACTAAATATCGTATTTGGAGGGCGGGCAACGTGAAAGATGTTTTGTGAGATCTAGAAGAAGTTTGTTGTTAAGTTTGCGAAGTCAAGTATATTGAAGAACAGCGCCTTGTTTGGTTATTTCTCTGTTCAGTCAAGCTAACACCTATGCTAGTAAGACGACAAGGAGCATGCGCATAACAACCTAAACTAACCTTTATCCAAGGCTTCTACTAGGGTGGCCTCTGGATGACTGGAGCCATACGCGTTCTTTACAAAGCGCATGCGCCGACGGCAGTCATCCTCCCACATGTCCATTCTCCAGAACTGCACCTCAGAGGTCAGGTGACCTCGTGTCCAGGCCCCGTGCTCGCTCGTCATGATGTCCATAACCTGTAAAGTCAATGCCATTGAATTAAACCGAGGTGTAGAAAATTCTTTATTGTGACAAGTGAAAATACATACATCGTGCCAAACCGTAGAATTAATGATCCCAAATAATCGAGATCGGCTTCGGATTGCTCACAAATAAATTGTTCAATCGTTCCCTCTTTTTTCACCGGGTACCTTACCTTCTGTACAAGACCTTTGGCTACACAGAAGTCCCTCCGCCTGGTGACCATCAGCATGCTGTCATTCAGCTTGTCAATCTCGCGGTACACACCCAACGTCAGTTCGCACAGTTCATTGAAGTGCTCGTGCTTTTGTTGCGCAATTTGCTCAAGTTTCTGCAGAATGATTTGAGCCTCACTGGTTGTCATGACAACGCGCTCGCGCATGGCATGTGAGAGAAGTCGTCCTTCATTCACCAGTTCCATGAACGCCATTCCTCCGTGTCTGATGGAAACAAGATGGAATCACTGGAATCATTTCTTCATGTTGTGGCTTCAACCTAACTCACAAGCAAAATAACACCCTCCCACTCCCCACCCCCACCCCCCAG